>ML405093.1:0-42604 GCA_005239525.1 Nicotiana knightiana | reverse complement strand
GGGGAATGGGATTTGTGTGAGGGAAATAGAGAAGGAGAGGGGGAAGGGTCTTGTGTGTGAGAGGGACAAGAGAGTAAGGAATAAGAAAATTCTGAGAAGAGAGTAAAAGAAATGAGGGGAAATCCCGTTTTCAGATCTGAAATTAGAATTACCAACCAATGTTGGTCGATAATTTTGGTCGGTACACTATGTGACGGGTGTTGACTACATTTTGACTATTAACCAACTAGCTTTGGTCGGTTATTTTTGAAAAAAAAAAGTATTTTTTTTTCGTGTTTTTATTTCTTAAAATATTATAAGCTATAACAAAATTATTATAAACTATAAGCATTTATTTTATTCACATATATATTTATTATAAATAATTATAAACTATAAGCATAATATTTATAATTAATTATATTAACTAATTAATTTTAATAAATTATAATAGCATCTATCTAAGTTAATTTTCTAAGTTATAATTAAGTATATGAGTAATTTCACAAACATAAACACACACACATACACTACATTATAATTGATGATCAATCACATACATTACTACACGAAAAATTTATCAATTGATAAACCGATATTATTCTATTTAAATATGTTTAGTCGTTTGACGTATTAACTCGTTTACTTAATGCTAATAACTTCTTTCGTTTCTTTAATTTGTGATCCATATATACATGTCAAAGATTTTTAATATTAATTCTTCTATATTTCATTCATTCATCACTAATAATGCATGACATAGATTAATCGATATAGGTCGAGACGTTTTTTTTTAATATTCATCGATATAGGTTGAAAAGTTTTATTTTTAATATTCATCGATGCATATAGGTAAGTTATAAGTCGGTGAATCAATTTAAAAATAGATATATTTGATGATGATCAATTATATATACTAATTATATTATTGCTTCTTCACAAGTCTATCCCTAAAGAATTCGTCCCTATGGCCCTAGCTTTTCGTGTTCTTATATATATGCGGCTATACACACACACACACACACACACACACAAATACACACTTCGTTGTACTACTTTAACTATATATAGCATGTTATAGTATACGTCAGTATATTTATTATTTGTATTACAAGATAAAGTATTAACGGTTTACATTTATATTATTTAGATAGTAAATATTAATGTGGTGAAAAGTTTGACCATGTTTGACCTATTAACTCATTTACTTAATGCTAATAACTTCTTTCGTTTCTTTAATTTGTGATCCATATATACATGTCAAAGATGTTTAGTATTAAGTCTTCTATATTTCACTCTTTCATCACTAATAAAGCATGACATAGATTAATCGATATAGGTCGAGATGTTTTGTTTTTAATATTCATCGATATAGGTCGAAACGTTTTGTTTTTAGTATTCATCGATGCATCTAATTAAGTTACAAGTCGATGAATTAATTTACAAATAGATATATTTGATGATGATCAATTATATATACTGCTTCTTCACAAGTCTATCCCTGTGATGACCCAAAAGGTCATCCCTTGTTTTAAAAGTCAAAATTGAGTTCCGAGGTCTTGAAAACCTCCTTTTATCTCACCTCATTTTGCATGCGCAACCCGGGCGTATATCCGTGTAACGACCCAACCATTCATTTTGCGCTCCAGCGCGTCATTCAGCGGTTTGAAGTCATGAGCAACTCCATTTCAGGTATTATGACTCGTGGGCATGGTCAGAGTTGAATTTCGGGAAGTTCGGAGTCAAATTGGAAAGAAAATTCTCGTTTCAGAAGCCTTAAGTTGGAGAAATTGACTAAGATTGGAATTTGGAGTAAACGACCTCTGAATCAGGATTTGAAGGCTCCTGTAGGTTCGTATGATGATTTCAGATTAGGACGTATGTTCGGATCGATTTTTGGATAACACGGGAGCGATTGTGTAAATTTAGCAAAAAATGTGTTCCGAGGCCCCAAAAGCCTCTGTTAATCTCACCTCGATGTGCGTGCACAGCCCGAGCGCGTAGCCGAAGTCTTTATGACAGTTGAATTTATGATAATAATGGAATAAAGTTGACTTTTATCAACATTTTTGGTAAACGGACCCGGACCCGTGATTTGACGGTCCCAGAGGGTCCGTAGGAAAATATGGGACCTGGGCGTATGCCCGGAATCGAATTCCGAGGTCCCAAGTCTAAGAAATGAATTTTTAAAGAAAATTATTTTCTGAAAATAAGAAAGACTTTTGAAAATGAACTTTGATGTGAAATCTGTGTTACCGAGCCCGTATATTGGTTCCGGAGCCCGGAACAGGTTCGATATGGGTTATGTGAGTTATCTGTAAAATATGGTAAGAAACGGACTTAGTTTGACGTGTTTCGGATCAAAATCGGAGAATTTAGAAGTTTATGAAGTTTGAGAAAATTCTATAGATTTTGGAGTTTAATTCATTGTTTTTGATGTTATTTTGATGGTTATATTACTCGAATAAGTTCGTAGGATGATTTTGAAGTCGTGTGTATATTTGGTTTTGAGCCCCGAGGGCTCGGTGAGTTTCGGGTAGGTGTCGGGGTGCTAAACTTAGGAAATTTCTGGTGTTTTAGGCTGTATCTGGTGTCCAGTTATTCCTTCTCTGCGATCGCGGTGTGTTGCACACGATCGCAAAGAGCTGAGTGCGAACGCGGAGCCTTAGGGTTTAGCTCTACGCGATCGCACCCCTATGTCCGCGATCGCGTAAGCCTCCTGTGGGGTTGGGGGCTGGGTAGCAAATTGTTCTATGCGAACGCATTCTTTCGTTCGCGATCGCGTGGTCCGCATCCGGTTTCTCTGCGATCGCAGCCTTCACTTTGCGATCGCGTAAGTCTAAGGCCAGAACTCTCCGCGATCGTAGGGCACATGTCGCGATCGCATAGAGTAATATCTCCCAGTTATTTAAAATGTCCAAAAACAGAATACCCATTACGGGATTTTCATATTTTCACCATCTCTTTCTTCTCCAAGCCCCATATCCGAGTTCCAAGCTGCCCTTCCTCCATAACCACTTAGGTAAGTGATCTTAACTCTAGTTTCTTCCATTTTCCTTCATCAAACACTAAATTCTAGGCCTAAAACATGGAATCAAGGTTAGAAATTGGGGGTTTTGGGTAGAGTTAGGGCTTTTGGAAATTTTGGGAATTCAACCTCATTTTGGGGTCGGATTTCAAAACAAATTGCATATTGGGGTTTGTGGGGAAATGGGTGATCGGGTTTTGGTCCGAACCTTGAGTTTGGACCAAGCGGGCCCGGGGTCGAATTTTGGTTTTTTGGGAGAATTATGGGAAATGTATAATTAGGCTTTGGGATTGAGTTATTGAATTATTATTGATGTTATTAAGTCAATTATGTTTAGATATTATCGTTTCATAGTCGGATTCAAGAGGAAAGGTCTTGATTAAGGCTTGACTTGCATTCTTGGAGCCGAGGTAAGTGTTTGGCCTAACCTTAGCTTGAGGGAATAGGTATAGAGTCTTATTTGCTATGTGTAATTCATGTCCAATGTATAGGTGAGGTGACGGGTACCTATATGTTGTGGTCAAGCATGCCCGTAAGTCGATATTGATGAGTTGTTTAATGTTCTTTGATATTCTCCGTGTTGTGAATTATTGGGAACCTTGAAAGTGGTACCTTGAGGTCACTTCATGACGTAGAAAGTTATTGACTATGTGGTCGGTCGAGGATTTTTACTGTTGCCATTATACCTCTGAATGAGATTGGTTATAGCTGAGTCCCTTGCCGGGACAGTAGAATTTTGTTGATTACTTCTGAACATTTGAAATGGCGTATTGTTAAACTTTCATATCAATTGTTTCTTTTTCACTCACCATGCACGAGGGAACATTCTGTGCCGAGTGATTATTATTTATGCACGAGGGAACATTTTGTGCCGTGCTTATGATATATATATGCACGAGGGAACATTTTGTGCCGTGATTGTGATATTTTATGCACGAGGGGACATTCCGTGCCATGTTTATATTATTTATGCGCGAGGGGACATTCCGTGCTGATTGATTATCATTTATGCGCGAGGGGACATTATGTGCCATAATTATGATAAATATTTGCACGGGGGGACATTCTGTGCCGTGATTGTGATGTTTTATGCACGAGGGGACATTCCGTGCCATGTTTATGTTGTTTATGCACGAGGGGACATTCCGTGCCATATTTTATATTGTTATGCACGAGGGGACATGCCGTGCCGTTTCTTTTCACTGTTTAACTCGTGTTGTCAATCCCCGTTATTATTTTCGGATATTTTAGACTGTTGTTTCGTTTCCGTGATTTCAGTATTTGCTATCTTTTATCCCCAGCATGTTCTTCCCCATAAGTGTATTCTTGTTTATTTTTCTGCTATACCAATAAACTGACAGGTACAATTTATTGTCGTATCCTAGCCTCGTCACTACTTCGCCGAGGTTAGGCTCGGCACTTACTCAGTACATGGGGTCGGTTGTACTGATGCTACACCTGCACTTCTTTATGTTCTGCAGATTACGCAGCAGGACCCAGTGGACATTGCTAGTGGGAGTGTCCTCCAGTCCATTCCAGACGACACCGAGGTAGTTTCGCATGGCGTTTGTGGATCTTGGCGTCCCTGTTTATTTTTCATTCTGTCATTTATGTGTTTTCCAGACGGATACATCACTTTATTTTCAAACTGTTGTTTTTAGTCAAATCTTAGACTGGTTCGTGAGGTTGTGACTCCACTTCTGGGTTATACTTAAAGGGATTTCTGCGTTATTAGCTATTGTTATTTACAATTATGTTAATGCTTCCGCCCTTCATTTCAAATATCTAGTCAGTGTTTGTTATTTTCACTTGTTAATAAATCAATTTAGTTAACACGTTGGCTTGCCTAGCAGGTGCAACGTTAGGCGCCATCACGGCCTGAAGATGGAATTTCGGGCCGTGACAAGTTGGTATCAGAGCACTAGGTTTCTTAGGTCTCACAACTCAAGGACAAACTTGGTAGAGCCTGAGGGATCGGTACGGAGACGTCTGTACTTATCCCCCAGAGGCTGTAAAGTTAGGAATAACTTCACTTTTCTTCTTTTCTGTCGTGCGATTTGAAATCAAAATGCTAATTAAGTTTCGATTATATTCTCTCGCAGATGGCGAGAACGCGTGCTTCCTTATCTACCGATCAGCAACCCGATTCTCCTGTTGCGGCTCCTACGACGGGCCGAGGCCGAGGCCGTATTAGAGGTCGAGGTAGGGGCAGGGCTCAGTCCAGAGCAGCATCCCCAGTGGAGGACCCACAAGTAGACTTTGTCGGTGAGGTTCCTACTCAGACAGTTCCAGTTGGACCAGCTCAGGTACCAGAGGGGTTCATTGCCACCCCGGTGCTTCAGGACGCTCTAGTCCGCTTAGTGGGACTCATGGAGAGTGTGGCTCAGGCCGGTCTTCTTCCTACTGCACCAGTCGTCTCTCAAGCTGGGAGAGGGACCCAGACTCCTGCTACTCGCACACCAGAGCAGCTAGATCCTCAGTTCCAGACTCCGGTACCTCAGACGGCCGGAATAGCTCAGCCGGGCATTGTGGCCCCGGCAGTTGAGGGAGCAATTATGTCAGCAGATGCATTATGGAGATTGGATAGATTCACCAAGTTATTCACTACTACATTTACTAGCGCACCATCAAAGGATCCCTATGATTATTTGGATAGCTGTCATTAGGTTCTTCGGAACATGGACGTAGTAGAGTACAATGGAGTTGATTTTGCTACTTTTCGTCTTTCGGGTTCCGCCAAGACTTGGTGGAGAGACTGTTGCTTGACCAGGCCAGCTGGGTCTGCACCATTGACTTGGCTCAGTTCTCCGAGTTATTCGTGGGGAAGTTCCTTCCAGTTACTCAGAGGGAGGATCTTCGGAGGCAGTTTGAGCGCCTTCATCAGGGATCTATGTCTGTCACTCAGTACGATACCAGGTTCATCACTCTAGCTCGGCATGCCATTATGATACTCCCCACTGATCGTTAGAGAGTGAGGAGGTTTATTGAGGGTTTGGCTCAGTCCATCAGGCTTCAGAGAGTCAGGTACTGATATTTTGTTCTAGGATGCGGCCAATGTGGCCAGGAGGATTGAGATGATTATGTCACAGGGTGGTGGTCAGGGGGCTGACAAGAGGCCCCGTCACTTCGATCGTTTCAGTAGAGCCTCATCTGGGGGCAGGGATTCTTCAGGCAGAGGTCATCCTCCCATACCCTATTAGTCGGCACTTCAGGTAGATCACAATGCACCACCAGCTCCTATTGGTGCACCACCAGAACCTATCAGTGCACCGCCACTTCAGAGTTTCCAGGGTGGTTATCAGGGTCGACAGGGCCAGTTCCAGAGTCAGCAGCCACATCAGCAGGGGACTTGTTATACTTGCGGTGGATTGGGGCATATTTCAAGGTTTTTCCCCTGAGGTTCACGTGGGTCTCAGTATCAGGGTTCCCGTTCCATGGTTCCTGCATCAGGCACACCCCCACCCCCTCAGTTGGCTAGGGGTGGCGGTCGAGGTGCCAGAGGTAGAGGTCAGACTCATAGAGGTGGAGGACATGCCACGAGAGGTAGAGGTCAGGCCGCAGTAGGTAGACCCAGAGATGATCAGGTTAGAGGGGCTTAGCCCCGGTGCTATGCTTTTCCTGCCAGGCCTGATGCTGAGGCTTCTGATGCAGTTATTACAGGTACGATTTCAGTTTGCATCCAAGAGGCTTCAGTGTTATTTGATCCGGGTTCTACATTCTCCTATGTGTCTTCATATTTTGCCCCTTATTTGAGTATGCCCCGTGATTCCTTGAGTACTGTTTGTGAATGTGTCTACACCGATGGGTGATTATATAGTGGTAGATCGCGTCTACCGTGCTTGCTTAGTAGTCATTGGTAGTCTGGAGACTCAGGTTGATCTTTTTCTTCTTGACATGGTTGACTTCGATGTTATATTGGGGATGGATTGGTTATCCCCCTATTATGCTATTCTGGATTGTCATGCCAAGACAGTGACCTTGGCCTTGCCAGGGGGGCCTCGTTTGGAGTGGAGGGGGATTCCTAGTCATTCTTCTGGTAGAGTCATTTCTTATATGAAGGCTCGACGCATGGTCGAGAAGGGTTGTTTGGCCTATCTGGCCTATGTTCGTGATTCTAGTGCCGAGGTTCCTTCCCTGGAGTCTTTGCCCGTGTTTCGTGAGTTTCCAGAGGTATTCCCTTCTGACCTTCCGGGTATGCCGCCCGACAGGGATATTGATTTTTGTATTGAGTTAGCTCAGGGCACCCAGCCTATTTCTACTCCGCCGTACCGTATGGCCCCGCCAGAGTTGAAGGATTTGAAAGATCAGTTGCAGGATTTGCTGGATAAAGGCTTCATTAGGCCTAGTGTTTCTCCTTGGGTTGCTCCAGTATTGTTTTTCAAGAAGAAAGATGGCTCGATGAGGATGTGTATTGACTACCGGCAGTTGAATAAGGTTACTATTAAGAACAAGTATCCTTTGCCGAGGATTGATGATTTATTCGACCAGCTTCAGGGTGCTTCAGTGTTTTCCAAGATTGAATTGAGATCTGGTTACCATCAGCTGAGGATTAGGGCGTCTGATGTCCCTAAGACAGCCTTTCGCACTCGTTATGGGCATTATGAGTTCTTGGTGATGTCATTTCGGCTGACCAATTCCCCCGCTGCTTTCATGGAGTTGATGCACCGAGTGTTCAGGACTTATTTGGACTAATTTGTGATTATTTTCATTGATGATATTTTGATTTACTCTCGCAGCCGAGAGGAGCATGAGCATCACCTTAAAGTCGTCCTCCAGACTTTGAGGGATAGTCAGTTGTATGCGAAATTTTTCAAGTGTGAGTTATGGTTGAGTTCAGTTGCATTTCTAGGCCATATGATGTCATCTGGTGTGACTGCACCTGCGAGGATTTGGCCGCAGGTGCTAGATTTTGGTGGCTTGGCTGGGAGCGCAGGTGCGATGTAATTTCCGCACCTACGAAGGTGCAGATGCGGACAATGGGGCGCAGGTGCGAGTTTTGGCTGGAGCTAAGGAAGCCGCAAGTGCGGGAGTTTGGGCGCACCTTCGGGAGTGCAGGTGCGAAGATTGGATTGCAGGTGCGAAAATAGGCCTGGGCAGAATGTTTTAAACCGAGATTCTTGGCTCATTTTCTCCCATTTTTCTTTGGTTGGGACGACTTTGAGGAGCTTCAAGAGGGATTTTCATCATGCATTACTAGGTAAGTAATTTATTCATGTTTTTAAGTTAAATACAAGGTTTATGCATGGAATTAGACATGGAAATTAGTAGGAAATTGGGGTTTTTGGAGGAAAAACCTAGAAATTGTAATTTGGATTTTAACCACGATTTGAGCATGAATATTTGAGTAAAATGATATATTTGAGATAGTAAAGCTATGGGTAGGGTATATTTCGAGAAATTTCGGATTCCGGGCACGTGGGCCTGAGGGTATTTTGGTCAATTCCTTGAGCGAAGTTGGGAACTTATATAATTTGAATTGATACAAGTATTAGAGTGATTTTTTTATTGGTTTGCCCATTATTTGAATAGTTTTGGGGCGTTGTGTACAATTGGAGTCGTCGGAAGGGCTTGGAAGCCGATTATGGAATTTCAGAGCGAGGTAAGTCTCATTTCTAACCTTGTGAGGGGGAATTGTCCCCATAGGTGAACTAAATGAATACATGCTATCATTTTCGGGGGCTACGTACGCACGAGGTGACGGGAGTCCGTGCGTAGCTACTATTATGCCATGTCCGGGTAGTCTAGGACCCACTAGCATGCCTTACGTGTTGTACATGTGATCATGCCAATAATATTAGACTGATAATGATATTGCATTGGTAATTTATTTCCTAAANGCGAGCAGGATAACCCTGTATTTATGTGTATCTATGGGTGCCTGAGTCGCATGTATGATTCGCGAGCAGGATAACCTTGTATTTATGTATAACCGCGTTGCATGATCGATTCGCGAGTGGGGCAGATAAATGCATCTATGGTTCGAGTCGTTCGACCCTCGACAGTGCACAGTTTATTATTGTTGGTCTGTGCCGTTCGACCCTCGCCATTGCTTGCGCATGATATTTACTGCGTATTTGCTATGATTTTACCTGATTACTGGCCTAAAAATTTTAAGTTGTCGACTGAAATGACAGAGATTTAAAGTTATTAAAATTTTGGAAGAAGTTGTTCTTTCCCATTGATTATTTATTATTTGATTAAATCATCCATGTGTGATTATTCGTTATTGAAATGACGAAGATTTAAAGTGTTAAATGTGGAAGATTTGATATTATATTTTCTTGATTTTAAATAAATTGCCTATGACATACATGCTTAGTGTCTCACTTGATTATACTAAATTGACTTCTAGCAAATGTCTAAATCGACCTCTCATCACTACCTCTCTGAGGTTAGGCAGGATACTTACTGAGTACACGTTGTCTTCGTACTCATGTTATACTTGCTATGCTTTTTTATTGCACAGGTACCTTGATAGTGATGTGGTTGGTTTGGAGACTTAGGCGAGCTGCATCATCCGGAGGCGATCCGCAGCTGACAGAGTCTCCCTCGTATTGTATTCATTTTGTTTTAAATTCCATTGTCCAATTTGTATCTCGGACAAGCTTTGTAATGATTGTATAAATTCTTAGAAATTGTTCATGCACTTATGACACCGGGTTCTGGGATGTGTTTGGGATGTATTTTATAAAAATAGAATATTAAGCTGTCTTATTTACTTAGCGTATTTTATTCAGTTATTATGTAATAGAGTGAAAGGTAATGGTTTCAAAAATGTTAAAACAGGAATTTTATTCAACTAATTAATGTTTGGCTTGCCTGACGATGGTGTCTGGCGCCATCACGACCTTAATAGATTTTTGGGTCGTGACAATCCGGGAGGCTTTTTTATGAAAAATTGAGAAAAATGTTAATTATGTCTTTAAAATTGAATTTAAGTTGACTTCGGTCAACATTTTGGGTAAACGGACACGGACCCGAGATTTAACGGTCCCGGAGAGTCCGTAGGAAAATATGGGACTTCGGCTATGCCCGGAATTAAATTTCGAGGTACCAAGCCCGAGAAATGAATTTTTGAAAGAAATTGTTTAATTGAGATTATAAGAGTTTTTGGAAATTTGATTTTATTTGAAATTGATGGTATTGGCCCCGTATTTTGGTTCCGGAGCGCGGTGCAGGTTTAATATGATATTTGAGTTGTTCCTGTAAAATTTGGTAAGAAACGAAGGTCATTTGACGTGATTTAGACCCGTAGTTGTGAAATTTGAAACTTTGAAAGTTTTGAGATTTTTCTTTGATTTCTATGCTAAATTCGTTGTTTAAGATGTTATTTTGGCTATTTGATCACACGAGTAAGTCCGTAGGATGTTTTTAAGGTTGTGTACATGTCACGACCCAAAATTCATTAAGGTCGTGATGGCGCCGGACCCAACTGTCAGGCAAGCCAACACTTAATAAATAAATTAAATCTTTATTTTAAAATTCTCCAAGTCATTCCTTTTTTATTTTCTTAAATAATAATTAGCGAACTTCTACTGAGTAAACAAAATATTTTAACCAATTTAAATAGTGAATAAATCCCATAATTATCCCAGAACCCGGTGTCACAAGTGCATGAACAAATTTTCTAGGAATTATACATATACTACAATACTTGTCCGGAATACAAACTAGACAAGTAATTTAAAATAAAATACAATACATCTGAGGAAGACTCTGCCGGTTGCGGGCCTTCTCTGGATGGTGCAGCTTGTCTAAGTCTCCAAGTTAGCCACATCACAGCATCAAGCAGGGCCACTAGCTATGAATGTACCTGTGCAATAAATATGCACAGCAAGTGTAGCATGAGTACGAAAATAACGTGTACTCAGTAAGTATCCCGCTTAACCTCGGAGAGGTAGTGACGAGAGGTCGACTTTGACACTTACTAAAGGTCAAATTAATATAATCAAGTGTGACACTAAGCATGGATATCATAGGAAATGTTAACAAGTAACGACAGGAAATATCAACTTCTTTCACATTTAATATTCTTAAATCCTCGTCATTTCAGTTGATAATTTAAAATTTGCAGGCCAGTAATCAGGTAAAAGTCACAGCAAGTACGCAGTAAATATCACGCGCAAGCAATGCCGAGGGTCGAATGGCGCGAACCAACAATAATAAACTGTACACCGCCGCAGGGTCGAACGGCTCAAACCATAGATGCATCTATTTTCCCCCTCGTGAATCGATCATGCGACACGGTCATATATAATAATAGAGTTATCCTGCTCGCAAATCATACATGCGACTCAGGTACTCATAGATACACATATTCACACATTAAATTCACCTTCTATCAGGAAAACAGTTACTCAAGGAAGTGATAAAATTCTCTTTTAATGGACACGAAGATGTTATTTAAATCTTTTCTGGAAATTCATTTGCCAAGTTTGATAAGGTTTTAAATATTATAAATTTATAAGGTTACAAGTATGGAAAATAAAACATGTTTTATCAGGAAAACCATTATCCCAGGAAAAATCAATTTTCTTTCTAGATGATTAAGGAAAATAAACTTCAACCTTCTTAGGTATTCAGTTACTAATTCGATAATATTAACAGTCTAATTTCATTAGCAAAATTACAAATACAACAGGTAAGGCATGCTAGTAGGTCCTAGACTACCCAGACGCAAGCATGATAGTAGCTACGCACGGACTCCCGTCACCTCGTGCGTACGTAGTCCCCACAAATAGTAGTACATATTCGATTAGTTCACCTATGGGGACAATTCTCCCTCACAAGGTTATAAAGGAGACTTACCTTGCCTCGAAGATTCATAACCGGCCTCCAAGCCCTTCCGACGACTCAAATTGATGCACAACGCCCCAAAACTATCCAAATGATGGGCAAACCAATGGAAATATACTCTAATAATTATAACGATTTAATTTATATAAATTCCCAAATCCGCTCGGAAAGTTGACAAAATTACCCTCGAGCCCACGTGCCTGGATTCCGAAACTTTTCGAAGATAATGATTACCCATAGTCTTACTAACTCAAATATATAATTTACTCTAATTTCAGGCTCAAATTCGTGGTTAAAATCCAAAAATACACATTCTAGGTCTTTGTTCAAAATCCCAAATTCCCACCAATTTCATGTCTAATCTATGTATAATCCAAGTGTTTTTTAACTCAAAGATGGGAAGAAATCACTTACCTAAAGTTGCTTGATGAAGATCCTCCCTTGAAGCTCCCCAAAATCGCCACACCAAATGAAAATGGGGGAAGAATGGCCAAAACCCATCGTAAAAATACACACTGCCTCCAGTCCTCCCGTACCTGTGGTGATTACGCCCACACCTGCGAGCCCGCAGGTGCGACCAAACTCTCACACCTGCGGCTTCCTCATTCCCCGTCCAGCTCCGCACCTGCGTTCCCTCGTCCGCATCTCTGCCTTCGCAGGTGCGGAAATAGCCTCGCACCTGCGCCCCCAGCCAAGCCAGCCACTCCCGCATCTGCGAAACCAAAACCGCACTTGCGTCTCTGCACCTGCGGCCCAAGCCTCGCAGGTGCGGTCACACCAGACACCAGCAGCTTCAGCTCCTCCTAAACTTCAAATTTGATCCGTTAACCACCCAGAATCCACCCGAAGCCCCCGGGACCCCATCCAATTACACCAACGTGTTCCAAAACATAATGCGGACCTGTCCGAGGCCTCAAATAACATCGAAACAATGGATCGCATCACAATTCAATCTTTATGAACTTTGAAATTTCCAACTTCTACATTCGATTACGAAACCTATCAAATCACGCCCGATTGACCCCAAATTTTGCACACAAGTCACATTCAATATTACAGACCTGCTCTAACTTTCGGAATCGCATTCCGACCCCGATATCAAAATTTCCACTTCCGGTCGGATTTCTCAAAAACCTTCAAATTTCTATCTTTAGCCAAATGACTTCAAAATAACCTACGAACCTCCAAATTCACTTCTGATCGCGCTCCCAACTCCAGAATCACCATATGGAGCTATTCCCAGACTCGGAATTCCAAACAGACATCAATATCACTTGCACTTCAACCCAGACTTATGAAATTTCTTCTAAAATGCTGACTTCTACAATATGCGCCGAAACGCTCCCGGGTCATCCAAAACCCGATCCGAGCACACGCCCAAGTACGAAATCATCATACGAACCTACTGGAACCTTCAAATCCTTATTTTGAGGTCGTTTACTCAAAAATACAATCTTAGTCGATTTTTCCAACTTAAGGCTTCTGAAATGTGAGTTTTTTTCCAAATTGACTCTAAACTTTCCGAAATTCAATTCCGACCACACCTACAAGTCATAACACCTGAAATGAAGCTGCTTATGGCCTTAAACCGCTGAATGACGCGCTAGAGCTCAAAATGACCGGTCGGATCGTTACATTCTCTCCCACTTAAACATACGTTCGTCCTCGAACGTGCTAAGAACTGCTCTGGAGTTATCTAAAATCACTGTTCAACACCTCGTGCACCTACCCGTGCTACCACAACCCAATTGAGTACATTAGCTCGGTCAAATCCAAAGATATCCTCTTTCATTTAGGCAATGGGCCTTACAATAAGGTCTTCGACATCTGAAATCCTCTACCAGGCCTGTTTCCAATATATGAACACCGTATCAACTACCACACGATGTACTAGATCATGACTGCATACCTTTGCTGAATTAGCACCATGCACTGCATAATTCATCATCTAACCATGATGACATCCCCTGAGCCTTAATAGTCACAATTTCACGAATCTGCTGCTCCCAATGCACCTCATGACACACATATATATAAGTCGTGCCATAACGCTTACGATACCACCACAACGGAGGGGGCGTATAGAAATTCACAACCAACTACAGAGTTATCCAACTACCGAATCTCTCCTTTTGTCTAGAATCATCACTTTTTTACCAACCAAATAATGGTATTTGTCCTTTAATATACTCCACATAATCTTATCGCACTAATCGTTGATCCAATAATCCCGTCTCTCCCAGTATGAATTGCTCAGGCAACCAATCACCCAGACATGACCAACAGTCTCACATGATGCCACAATGCTCCAGTAGGCCACAACTCGAACGCGATACATAAAGAAAATGAATTATGAAAGGAACTACTCAACTCACGCAATTAATATGAACCTTCCTCCGAAAAGTAGGAAGCAAAACACAAGAAAATATATATAGGGAACCTTACTCAACATCACACTGATGCGGCGTGCAACCCGATCCAACCAACATACCCGTGTCAGCGTGCCACCCGATCCACACATGAAATTTACATAAGGGAATACACACCGAGCTAAATTGCTCATTACCACAAAATATCGAATATCGGTCACAAGCACGCTAAGTGCATAATACCATCCTAGGGAGACTGATAGAGACATACTCTACAAAAACTCAAGCACAACTGAGGTGAGATACATAATCTGAATCTCCAGAGCTATCCTGCTCACATAACATCATCACTACGCGGAAATCTCAACATACAAGAAATTATCAAGCCATTCCACAACTTACACGGCACAACATACTATTACATGAGATGAAAAAAGACGGGGCAACATCTGTTGTTCTAATACCTTTCCATGAAAAGCACTATAGCGAAATGAACACGCCTGACTCATACGGAGCCCATAATCATATTTAAATCCATCCACAAACATCGAGTCTACCTTGCTCGCTCCGAACTAGGCTAATAGCTTTACATGGGTCCATATTAACCCACTTCCTCTCATAATACGCAAGAACAACCATCATAGCCGGGACAAACACCCCACGATCCACAACAAAATGAACTGCAGGCCTTCCAGGCATAAATTCTCAAATAAGCAATATTACACTTCTTTATACTCAGTCCAAATCTTCAATTCATTAAGTGACTACATGTCACACTCATACGATCATCTCGTGGTCACGCTCCCGCGACCTTCCACGCAAGGTAGCAAGTCTGCACATCCACCACTGGCCACACAAACGTTGTAAAACAAATCAAGAACCCATAACTAGGATACAAAGCCTCATTCACCAAACACCGATCTCAGGTGGGATTGAAGAGAACACCAGCTTACTCTAAACATTCAAATGCCTTTTTCTTGCTCATCCGAGCTCATGACATCCTTGTCAGCACCAAACCGAAACCTCGATCCTTACTTCTAGTTACATACTGCTTACCGCACCTAACATGCCAATATGAGATAGCGCAAGAATTCCACTATAACTTCTGAACCACTAATAGGGTGAACACTTCATCATATAGAAACCTTTTACTTACCTCAATTCAAGAGAACCACCACAACACACGAGTGAATTCCCACAATCACAATACATGCAATTCCTTAAGTAGTAGTCTATACCACCATAACCCTTCCGGGGTCCGCCCACCCATGACAGTCCATAGTGCTTCAATGCTTCCAAATAAAATCTATCACGGTGACCGACAAGCCTCACACATACCGTCACAAATCGCATGAATAACTTAATCACGCTGAAGGAACTGATCACTGCCGTACATGTGCCATTTCAACCATGGCTATCCAATTTATTTTCTTCCAATTTATCCTTTACTTGACTTAGAAGTAACAATAGCCTCATCCAAACATTGTGAACTCAAATCCGCCCTCCTCTTGAGCGACCATATATCATGAGACCACATTCTCTCCAAACCGATGAACCGTCTCACGCCCTCCTTGCTCGTGCATTCACATCTTTGACTGATATACCCATACTGGAAATCTTCCTACAAGTCCGGAGCCTATTTCTCTCATTCCTCCAGTACCATACTGCAAGCCGAAAACATCATGGAACATTCTGGGGGCCCTATCACCATCTGTTGCAAGGCCCGATCCTTAGCCATACTGTGGACATGAAACCCTTAAGCACCGCATTCTTAACTTTCGAATTCATTAGGACCACTATTGAGAGTCACCCTCTCTCACTTGGCTGGAATACAATCAACTCCAAGGCTCTTCTAGCACACGAACACCCTTTCAAAGACGCACGTGACTGAGTCACTGCCCTTATAACTCGCCTATGCTTTAAGCATAAATTTTGAATCTTCCAAAGCCTAACCCTGGTCCAATAGGGGCAACTTTTGCACACATTTATCAAATCCCATGCGCAATTACCATTTCACTCCTTTCCCCTTAGCTAAAATAACTTGCCAATACGCCGAAACTTGCCAACCACACGACCTCTAACCTGCCCACAGGAGATAACCCACCTGTGGAAATTACCAACTGACACCTTCCAACGACGATCTACTGCACAATCACTACGATATCAATACCCCATCCTACACCCGTCCTCATTTACCAACTTTACCAGTCCGTCCGCTCCTCATGGACGTCTACTAAAAGCGTGACAACATCTCCTAATTCACCGCTATATTGCATCCTTCTTCATTCCGAAAAACTCCTCTCTGTTGTATCAAACCTTCCGCCGAAATAGCCAATATTTAAATTTAAATTTGTAGACCCCATCATCGTCCACTAAATTTCCCAAATCACTCCAAACTTCCCCTCAAGAGGTGTATCTCTCTTACCACATAACTCATGAACTCATACGTTACACTGCCACTCTCCCACTTTGGTTAAACTCACTCATGCAAGCAACTACCTGACCTCCTTTTCTTACACCTGGCATTCTAGAAATTTAACCATAACCTGACACTTCCCACGTGTCCTTCCTTATCCCTTATTGCCCAGCCGTTGCCTTAGGCCAATAACTATTTTTGTAGCACTTAAACCAGCAGATCACCACAACTTCAAACATTTTCGAAGATCATCCTCCTCGAGCCGCCTTTATTAGAAATACTTATTCAATATTGAACCACCGCACACCACGACCTTTGACAACCGCTTCTTCAATATTACTTCACAACACTCCGACCCAATGCAACCGAAGAAACTATAACACCAATGAACTTAACATATTCTATTCGATCAAAAACAGCGATACCACATCACAGATGAAAACGCTTGCAAACACCAAGTCTTATTATTCTTTCAACCCAAATTTGAACATTCATAGTTCAATTGCCTTTCCTCCGCTGGAACTAAAATACTGAAATCTCGAGATCACGCTTTGAGTAGAACTCCTATCAAGACATTCATTGCCTCGACATATGGGCAAGCATCCTGTCATCATAACAATACTACGCGATAACCATTCATGAGCATCATAGAAAATCTGCGCATAGCCTCAGAGCTCTCAGAAGTGCAGTTATCGAGCAGAAACAACATAATATCCTTCCGCAGAGCAACGACAATAGCCCCAACCAACTGTGCATGGAAAAACCTCACGCACCATATCTGTAGTACCATTACAATTCCTCAAATTCTCGATTATAGCAAGCCCTTCGCGACGTGTAAGATTGAGTAAGAAGAAACGTAGGCATAAGCCTCAAAGGAATCAAACCGCATGATAAGGAATCAAGAAGTGAAGTACTCCTAACAGCCCTGTAGCCTCTCGAAGATACACACAGACATCTTCGTACCGATCCGCAAGACTTTGCTAGACTTGCTCATGACTCGTGAAACCTAAGGGAACCTAGCGCTCTAATACCACGTTGTCACGACCCAAAATCCATTAAGGTCGTGATGGCGCCGGACCCCACTGTCAGGCAAGCCAACACTTAATAAATAAATTAAATCTTTATTTTAAAATTCTTGAAGTCATTCCTTTTTTATTTTCTTAAATAATAATTAGTGAACTTTCACTAAGTAAACAATAATATCTTAACCAATTTAAATAGTGAATAAATCTCATAATTATCCCAGAAGTCGGTGTCACAAGTGCATGAGAAAATTTTCTAGGAATTATATATGTACTACAATACTTGTCCGGAATACAAACTGGACAAAGAATTTAAAATAAAATACAATACATCTGAGGAAGACTCTGCCGGCTGCGGGTCGTCTCCGGATGGTGCAGCTTGTCTAAGTCTCCAAGTCAGCCACATCACTGCGTCAAGCAGGGCCACTAGCTATGAATGTACCTTTGCAATAAAAAAGCACAGCAAGTGTAGCATGAGCATGAAAATAACGTGTACTCAGTAAGTATCCCGCCTAACCTCGGAGAGGTAGTGACGAGAGGTTGACTTTGACACCTACTAAAGTTCAAATTAATATAATCAAGTGTGACACTAAGAATGGATATCATAGGCAATGTTAACAAGTAGCGACAGCAAATAGCAACTTCTTTCACATTTAATATTCTTAAATCCTCGTCATTTCAGTTGACAATTTAAAATTTCCAGACCAGTAATCAGAAAAAAATCACAGTAAGTACGCAGTAAATATCATGCGCAAGCAATGTCGAGGGTCGAACGGTGCAAACCAACAATAATAAATCGTCACTGCCGAAGGGTCGAACGGCTCGAACCATGGATGCATCTATTTCTCCGCTCGCGAATCGATCATGCGACGCGGTCATATATAATAATAGAGTTACCCTTCTCGGGAATCATATATGCGACTCAGGTACTCATAGATTCACATATTCACACATTGAATTCACATTTTATCAGGAAAACAGTTACTCAAGAAAGTGATAAAATTCTCTTTTAATGGACAAAAAGATGATATTTAAATCTTTTCTGGAAATTCATTTGCCAAGTTTGATAAGGTTTTAAATATTATAAATTTATCAGTAAGGTTACAAGTACGGCAAATAAAACATGCTTTATCAGGAAAACCATTATGCCAGGAAAAATCAATTTTCTTTCTAGATGATTAAGGAAAATAAACTTCAACCTTCTTAGGTATTCAGTTACTAATTCGATAATATTAACAGTCTAATTTCATTAGCAAAATTACAAATACAAGAGGTAAGGCATGCTAGTGGGTCCTAGAGTACCCAGACGCAAGCATGATAGTAGCTACGCACGGACTCCCGTCACCTCGTGCGTACGTAGCCCCCACAAATAGTAGCACATATTCGATTAGTTTACCTATGAGGACAATTCCCCCTCACAAGGTTAGAAAAGAGACTTACCTCGCTCCGAAAATTCATAGCCGGCCTCCAAGCCCTTCCGACGACTCAAATTGATGCACAACGCCCCAAAACTGTCCAAATGACGGGCAAGCCAATGAAAATATACTCTAATAATTATAACGATTTAATTTATATCAATTCCCAACTCCGCTCGAAAAGTTGACAAAATTACCCTCGGGCCCACGTGCCCGGATTCCGAAACTTTTCGAAGATAATGATTACCCATAGCCTTACTAACTCAAATATACAATTTACTCTAATTTCATGCTCAAATTCGTGGTTAAAATCCAAAAATACACATTCCGGGTCTTTGTTCAAAATCCCAAATTCCCACCAATTTCATGTTTAATCTATGTATAATCCAAGTGTTTTTTTAACTCAAATATGGGAAGAAATCACTTACCTAAAGTTGCTTGATGAAGATCCTCCCTTGAAGCTCCCCAAAATCGCCACACCAAATGTAAATGGGAGAAGAATGGCCAAATACCGTCTTAAAAATACACACTACCTCCAGTCCTCCCCCACCTGCGGTGACTACGCCCGCACTTGCGGCTTCCTCATTCCCCAGCCGGCTCCGCACCTGCACTCCCTCGTCCGCATCTACGCCTTCGCAGGTGCGGAAATAGCCTCGCACCTGCGCCCCCAGCCAAGCCAGCCACTCCCGCATCTGCGACACCAAAGCCGCACCTGCGGCCCAAGCCTCGCAGGTGCGGTCACACCAGACACCAACAACTTCAGCTCCTCCTCAACTTCAAATTTGATCCACTAACTACCCGGAATCCACCCGAGGCCCCCGGGACCCCGTCCAATTACACCAACCTATTTCAAAATATAATGCGGACCTGCCCGAGGCCTCAAATCACATCAAATAACATCAAAACAATGGATCGCATCACAATTCAATCTTTATGAACTTTGAAATTTCCAATATCTACATTCGATGCTGAAACCTATCAAATCACGCCCCATTGACCCCAAATTTTGGACACAAGTCACATTCAACATTACGACCTGCCCTAACTTTTGGAATCGCATTCCGACCCCAATATCAAAATTTCCACTTTCGGTCGGATTTCTCAAAAACCTTCAAATTTCTATCTTTAGCCAAATGACTTCAAAATAACCTACGGACCTCCGAATTCACTTCCGATCGCGCTCCCAACTGCAGAATCACCATACAGAGATATTCCCAGACTCAAAATCCCATCACTGAAATGCACTTCAACATAGACTTATGAAATTTCTTCTAAAATGCTGACTTCTACAATATGCGCAGAAACGCTCACGGGTCATCCAAAACCGATCCGAGCATACACCCAAGTTCGAAATCATCATATGAACCTAAGGAACCTTCAAATCCTGATTTTGAGGTCGTTTACTCAAAAATCCAATCTTAGTCGATTCTTCCAACTTAAGGCTTCTGAAATGAGAATTTTCTTTCCAAATTGACTCTAAACTTCCCGAAATTCAATTCCGACCACACCTACAATTCATAACACCTTAAATGAAGCTGCTCATGTCCTTAAACCGATGAACGAAGTGCTAGAGCTCAAAACGACCGATCGGGTCGTTACAATACATGTTTGGTTTGGAGCCCCGAGGGCTCGGGTGAGTTTCGGATAGGCGTCGGAGTGTTGTTAGACTTAGAAAATTTGGTGTAAATTGTGGTTTGCTGGTGTCCAGATAATTACTCTATGCGAACGCGTGGTAACCCACGCGAACGCGATGATCAAACAAGGAAGGGACTGGGTTAACCCTATGCGAACGCAGGTGCCCGTTCGCGAACGCGTAGCTTGGCAAGGGCTGGCCTATGCAAACGCAGCTAGCCTAGTGCGAACACACTGCTTTAGGAATAGTTGGGGATGGGCTAGTTAGTAATCTATGCGAACGCAACCTTATGCACGCGATCGTGATGACCAGGGGGAGTGTAAGCCAGTGCGAATGTGGCAAAAGAGACACGAACGCATAGAAGGCCAGTCCAGTTTTTTTTTTAAAACAGTAGCAAGACGGGAATTAGGCCATAACTTCATATTTTCAAAACCAAGGAAGCTTAGGGGAGATTTTTGAAGAGGGATTTCATCACCAAATCATAGGTTTGTGTTCTTAACCTCATTTCCTTCAATTTCCATCAACACCCACTAGATTTTTAGGCCTAAATCTTGTTCTTGAAGGGTAGAAATTAGGGATTTTAAGAGAATTAGGGATTTTACAAATTTGGGAATTTAGACCTCGATTTGAGGTCGGATTCCGAAAGTAATTATATATTCAAGCTCATGGGTGTATGGGTGATCGGGTTTTGGTCCGAACCTCGTGTTTCGACCAAGCGGGCCCAGGGCCGATTTTTGACTTTTTGGGAAGAATGATAGAGAACATATAATTAAGCATTGGGGTTGAATTATTTAGCACTTATTGATATTATTAAGCTAATTATGTTTAGATACAATCAAATTGGAGGCGAATTCTAAAGGGAAGGCGGTAATTGAGGTTTGAGTTGGTCGTGGAATTCGAGGTAAGTGTTTGGCTTAACCTTAGCTTGAGGGAATAGGTGTTGTGTCCTATTTTCTATATGTAAGTATCATGTTAAATGTATAGATGAGGTGACGAGTACCTATACGTTGGTTTCAAGCATGCCAAGAGTCGAATATTGTGATTTATGTGGTTTTTTGTTAAGTAATACTTGAGTTTCACTTTATAGCTATCCATGTTGGTGGAAATTCCTTGATATTGAATAGTGTTGAGTATTGGTTTCAGTTGAAGATTTTTATGTGAAGTTATGTACTAAATGAGATTGGTTATAGTTGTTTTCCCTTGCGGAGATGGTATTGATTCTACTGTTGGATCCCTTGCCGGGACGTTGTAGTTTTATTTTTGTTTACTCTGTTAATTTCCTTGTTGGATTGTTGTCGTTTGATGTGTTTGGGTGAGGAAGAGTGTAAAAGCACGAAGGGTGATGTCGCGCGTTAGATTGTGAGTGAATGTTAATGCACGAAGGGTGATGATGTGCCATAATATGAGTGATAATGCATGAAGGATAATGTCGTGCCATGATTATGTGAGGGAAAAGAACGAAGGGGGATGTCATGCTGAATATATATTGATTCTGATGGTGAGGACGAGAGTAAAAGTACGAAGGGTGATGTCGTGCACTTGCTTTTGTGTTACTATTTCTGTTGCTTAAATTGATATCTAGTTCGTGCTTTATTTTGTTATTTCCATTATTTGATATTTCCTCCCCTCAGCATGTCCCCCTTTCCTTTATACTTAGCTGCTTATTTCTCGTTGTTATTATTTTCCCCGTATACTACTAAACTGCACAGGTTGATTTGGTTGTCGTGTCCTAGCCTCGTCACTACTTCGCCGAGGTTAGGCTCGACACGTACTCAGTACATGGGGTCGGTTGTACTGATGCTACACTCTGCACTTTTGTGCAGATCCCGGTATAGGACCCTACGGACCTTAGAGCGATGAGGCTGCCTTTAGCCTATTTGGAGATTTCGAGGTAGTTCTGCAGGTGTGTGCATGCCTTGGCGTCCCCTCCCACTTTATTTCCATTATGTTCTTGTTTATTCTAAGACAGATGTATTATTTTGTTTAGACCCTTATATGTATTATTCATAGACAGTCCGTGAAGTTGTGACACCGAATTTTGGGTTTAGTATTTTGATTCTCGTGATGGCATTTAATCAAGTTGTTAGACTTTGTTTTCTTCTGCACTTTTATTTTCGCTGATTTGTACATCACCTGTTATCTGTTAAAAATAAATGAATAAGGTAAAATAAGCACTAATGTTGGCTTTCCTAGAGGGTTCAATGTTAGGCGCCATCACAGTCCCGACGGTGGGAAATTCGGTTCGTGACAAGTTGGTATCAGAGCACTAGGTTGCTTAGGTCTCATAATTCATGGACAAGCTTAGTAGAGTCTGAGGGATTAGTACAGAGACGTCTGTGCTTATTCCCCATAGGATACAGAGTTTAGGAATGACTTCACATCTATTCTTCTTTGTCGTGCTATTTGATGTCTCAAAACTAACTGAATTTCTACTCTATTCTCTCGCTGATGGCGAGAACACGTGCTTCTTCATCCACTGATCAGCAGCCTGAGTCTCCAGTTGCAGCTCCTACGAGGGTCTGAGGACGAGGCCGAGGCTGTGCTAGAAGCCGAGGCAGGGGCAAAGCTCAGCCCAGATCAGCAGCCCCAGTGGCGGAGCCTCGGGTAGAGTTTGTTGATGAGGTTCCTGTCTAGACAGTCCTGGTTGGGCCAGCCCAGGTTCCCGAGGGGTTCATTGCCACCCTAGTACTTTAGGATGCTCTGGTCCGTCTAGTGGGCCTCATGAAGAGTGTCACTCAGGCAGCTTTGCTTCCTGCAACACCAACCGTCTCTCAGGCTGGGGGAGGAGCCCAGACTCCCGCCACTCGCACTCCGGAGCAGTTGGCTTCTCAATTTCAGAATCCAGTAGCTCAGCCAGCTGGGGCAGTTCAGCCGGGTATTGTGGCTCAGACCGGTGATGGAGCAGCTATGTCTGCTGATGCTTTGTGGGGATTAGACATGTCACGACCCAAAATCCTATCTTAGGTTGTGATGGCGCCCAACAGCAGGGTCAGGCAAGCCAACACTCAATCTACTAAGGGTTCTTTCTTATTAGATTAAACATTTCAACATATACTCAGTTTTTAAAACTTAAAACATGAATCGACAAGGATAATTAGCCAGTTTTTAATCAAAAGCAGTCATGAAGAGGCGTGAGCCAATATAGATACAAACCCGAAATCCATAATAATTATCACATGTGTTCCAGGAACTAGTGTCACAAGTCCTACGGGCATACTAACAGAATATACAAAAGATATAATATACAGCCACACCGTTTGAAGGAAATAGATGGAAAATAAGCAAAAGAAACCCCATGGTGCTGCCGGAGATCGCCAGGAGAAAAGCAGCTCACCGTGAAGTCAGGTCCGTCTATAATCAAAGTCAAGCTCCGGTCCGACGACCAGATGCACCAGCCTCAGAACCTGTACAATTAAGTACAGAAGCGTAGCATGAGTACATAAATATATATGTACCCAGTGAGTATCCCGCCTAACCTCGAAGAGGTAGTGACGAGAGGTCGACATGACACTCACTAAGGTCCAACAATATAATTTAACAGAATATGATAGAAACGGTAGGCATGTAAAGGCAGTGAAGCAACAAATATATATAAGGCACTGAAATCCAAGGAAGAACTGGGAATGAATAAAAGAATTACTACTTCACCTTCCCCCAAATATATGTCAAATCAATGTGCATGAATTTAGTAACAAATAAATCATGCGCATGCAGGGTAAGGACAACCTGGAGGAGTCATAAGATAGTCATGTATGTGCACTGCCGAGGGTCGAACGACCTGAATCATAAGTGCACCTTTCCAAAAGGTACTCACATCTATGCACTGCCGAGGATTGAATGGCTCAAACCAAAAGTGCATCTCTCAACCCGCCGTGGCGTACGGCCCGTTCCCATAAGAGTGGGGGAAATCACACTCCGCTCGCGGAATGTAAATTGCGAAGCGGACACATGCGCACACATTATTCCTTTTCAAATTACTTTTCAGTGAAAAATTCCTTACAAGTTTTCTCAAATTCCATGACCTCGGGGAAATAAGCCGCATGTAACATTTAATTTATTAAGCATATAGTTCAAATCAAGTAAAACACAAGGCATGATGTGGGCCTAACTACCTGGACATAATAGTAATAGCCACTACATACGGACTCTCGTCACTTTGTACGTACGTAGCCCCCACAATTATCACATATAGCATTTAAATCACCTAAGGGGACAGTTCCCCCTTACAAGGTTAGATAGGAGACTCACCTCGCATCGCACCTACTCCCCGGCTCAAGAATGCGCCCGAAACTCCGAAATCGACACCCACGGACTCGAAACTAGCCAAATGTTATACAAATATATCAATTTATATTCAAAGCATGGAATTCTCCTATTATTTACTCAAATTCACTATTCTTGTAGAAATCCCAAAATACGACCCCGGGCCCACATGCCCGGATTCCAAAAATTCTCGAAGAAAACACTCACCTATAACCTAAGGATCGCTAATACATGATTTTTACTTGATTTCGTAGCTAATTGACGAGTAATTTTCTACATTTTCAAAAGCCCTAGGTTACTACCCCAAATCCTTAATTTTCACTAATTTAGGTAATTAATTTAGATTAATCCATGCATGAAACTAATATTAGAGTAGAATTTACTTACCTTCAATAACTAGGTCGTTTGCCCCTCTTGAATGCTGAAAATTGTCTCAAGGAAGAAGAAGAAGATGAGGAAATGAATTAAATCCCGTTATAAAAACACACTGTCCAGTGGTCTCCTCTATGCGATCGCAGCCTGGGCAGTGCGATCGCAGAGCTTTAAATGACCAGGCCCTCATGGGCCTTCTGTGCGAACGCGGAGAGAGCCCTGCGAACGCACTGGGTAAGGAGTAGCTGGGCTAGCCCAAGGCTGGGCTCTTATGCGAACGCGGGTGGGGTGTGCGATCACACTGGGTCAGGAACCCAATCCATCGCGATCGCGGTGCCCTTTGTGTGAACGCATAGGGAATTCACCACCCCTGCCCAGTTCCTTCTTTGTGAACGCAGTAACCCATCCGCGATCGCAGAGAAGAAAACCAGACTTGGAAATTTCTGGTGTTTTGCAATTTGCTCTGAGGGGTTCCGAAACTCACCCGAGCACCTCAGGACCCCGTCCAAAGGCACTGGCAAGTCTGTATTCATGATACAGACTCGCTCGAATTTTTAGAACGTGAAAAACAACAACGAAACTAAGAATTCGACCCCAAAACCAAATTGAATCAAACTTTGAACTTAAAGTTCTAGAATTCGCTAACAATGCACCGAACCGACCTATACTACTCGGAATGAAACCAAATTTTGCGGGCAAGTCACAAATGACATAACGAAACTATTACCGATCTCGAAATTCCGTTTGGACCTCGATATTACCAAAACACATCCCAAACCACAATATTAACTTAAGGAAATTCTTATTTCGATATTGGGCGCCGAAATGCTCCCGGGTCATCCAAAACCCATTCCGAACATACGCCCAAGTCCGAAATCATCATACAAGGCTACCGGAATCGTCGAAACTCGATTCCGAAGTCGTTTACCCAAAATATTGACCGAAGTCAAACTTGGCCTTAAAGGCCAACCTTAAGGAACCAAGTGTTCCTATAACACTCTAAACACTTCCGAATCCCGGACCACCCGCCCCCGCAAGTCATAAATCACAATAAGCCGCTATGGGAAGTTTCATTTAGGGTAACGGGGTCCGATAACACAAAATGACCGGTCGGGGCGTTACAGGACAGGTTCACCAAGTTGTTTACTACTACTTATAGCGGTGCATCTTCAGATGATCCCCAGGACTATTTGGATAGCTGCCATGAGGTTATACGGAACATGGGGATAGTGGAGACCAATAGGGTCAACTTTGCTACTTTTCGTCTGTCAGGTCCCGCCAAGACTTGGTGGAGAGAGATTATTGTTTGGCCAGACCAGCTGGATCGCTGGCCTTGACTTGGGCCCAGTTCACTCAGCTATATCTGGAGAAGTTTCTTCCTATCACTTAGAGAGAGGATCTTCAAAGGCAGTTTGAGTGTCTCCAGAAGGGCTCTATGACCGTCATTCAGTACGAGACCAGATTTGTTACCTTGGCCCGGCATGCTATTATGATACTTCCCACCGAGCGAGAGAGGGTGAGGAGATTTATTGAGGGACTAGCTCAGCCGATCAGATTGTAGATGGCCAAGGAGAAAGGGAGTGAGATTTCTTTCCAGGATGCAGCCAATGTGTCCAGATGAGTTGAGATGGTTCTGTTGCAGGGGAGTAGTCAAGGGTCTGACAAGAGACCCCATCATTTTGGCAGTTTTAGTGGTGCCTCATCTGGAGGCAGGGATTCTGTTGGTAGGGGCCATCCTCCTAGGTCGTTTCATTCAGCACTTCAGGTTTCTCGCAGTGCTCCAGGTGGTTGTGGTTCTCATATGTAGTATCCTGATCAGTTTCCCTACAGTGCACCATCAGCTTCTATCAGTGCACCGCCGCTTCAGAGTTTTCAGGGTGGTTACTCAGGTCGTCAGGGTCAGTTTTAGGGTTAGCAACTGAGGGCTTGTTATACTTGTGGTGATCAGAGGCACATTGCTAGATTTTACCCTCGATCCTCGAGCAGTTCTCAGCACCAGGGTTCTCGTGCTATGGTTCCCGCACCAGGTGCTCCACCACCCGCTCAGCCAGCCAGAGGTAGGGGTCGAGGTGTTAGAGGTGGAGGTCAGGCAGTTAGAGGTGGAGGCCAGGCTACTAGAGGTGGAGGTCAGCCAACAGGAGGCCATCCCAGGGACGTAGTTTAGATGGGTGGGGCCCAGCCTCGATGTTATGCTATTCCAGCCAGACCTGAGGCTGAGGCCTCCGATGCAGTTATCATAGGTATGGTTTCAGTTTGTAGTAGGGATGCTTCAGTTTTATTTGATCTGGGGTCCATATTTTCCTAGGTGTCATCTTATTTTGCTCCTTATTTGGTTATGCCTCGTGATTCACTGAGTACTCATGTATATGTGTCTACACCGGTGGGTAATTCTATTATGGTAGATCATGTCTACCATTCGTGTGTAGTGGTAATTGGTGGTATTGAGACGAGTGTAGATCTTCTGCTCCTTGATATGGTAGATTTTGAGGTTATTTTGGGGATGGATTGGCTGTCGCCTTATCATGCCATACTGGACTGTCATGCCAAGACTCTAACCTTAGCATTGTCGGGGTTTCCTCGACTGGAGTGGAGAGGGACTCCTGGTCATTCTTTTAGCAGGGTTATCGCATATATGAAGGCTCGACGTATGGTCGAGAAGGGGTGTTTGGCCTATTTGGCCTATGTTCGCGATTCTAGTGCCGAGGTTCCTTCTATGGAGTCTGTGCCCATTGTCCGTGAGTTTCCAGAGGTGTTTCCTGCAGACCTGCGGGGTATGCCACCCGACAGGGATATTGACTTTTGCATTGAGTTGGTTTGGGGAACTCAGCCCATTTCTATCCCGCCATATCGTATGGCCCCGCCAGATTTGAAGGAGTTGAAAGATCAGTTGTAGGACTTGCTTAATAAGGGATTTATTAGGTCTAGTGTCTCGCCTTGGGGTGTTGCGGTGTTGTTTGTTCAAAAGAAGGATGGATCGATGAGGATGTGCATAGATTATCGGCAATTGAACATGGTTACCATCAAGAACAAGTATCCATTACCGAGAATTGATGATTTGTTTGATCAGCTTCAGGGTGCCAAGGTATTTTCGAAGATTGATTTGAGATATGGCTACCATCAGTTGAGGATTAGGGCATTTAATGTCCCTAAGATAGCTTTTCGCACTCGGTATGGGCATTATGAGTTCTTAGTGATGGCATTCGGGTTGACAAATGCCCCGACAGCTTTCATGGACTTGATGAACTGAGTGTTCACGCCTTATTTATATTCCTTCATGATCGTATTCATTGATTATATTCTGATCTATTCCCATAGCCGGGAGGAGCATGAGCAGCACCTTCGAGTCGTCCTCCAGACTCTGAAGGACAGTCAGTTATATGCTAAGTTTTTGAAATGTGAGTTTTGGTTGGGTTCAGTTGCATTTCTGGGTCATGTTGTATCAGCTGAGGGTATTCAGGTGGATCCTAAGAAGATTTCAGCGGTTAAGGATTGTCCTAGACCCACATCAGCTACAGAGATCCGGGGCTTCTTAGGTTTGGCGGGCTATTACCGTCGGTTCGTGGAGGAGTTTTCATATATTGTAGCCCCGATGACCAGGTTGACTCAAATGGGTGACCAGTTCAGGTGGTCAGAGGAGTGTGAGGCGAGCTTCCAGAAGCTCAAGATAGCTTTGACTACGGCGCCGGTGTTGGTTTTTCCCACAGGTTCAGGGCCATATACTGTGTATTGTGATGCATCTCGGGTTGGACTTGGTGCAGTGTTGATGCAGGATGGCAAGGTTATTTCATATGCTTCACGTCAGTTGAAGATCCACGAGAAGAATTATCCAGTTATGATTTGGAGCTAGCAGCCATTGTTCACGCGTTGAAGATTTGGAGGCATTATCTATATAGCGTGTCATGTGAGGTGTTCACGGATCACAAGAGTTTGCAATATTTGTTCAAGCAGAGGAAGCTATGTTTGAGGCAGAGGAGATGTTTGGAGTTGTTGAAAGACTATGAAATCACCATCTTATATCATCTGGGGAAGGCCAATGTGGTGGCCGCTGCTTTGAGTAGGAAGTCGGCCAGTATGGTAGTCTTGCATTTATTCCGGTTGGGGAGAGACCGCTTGCTTTGGATGTTCAGGATTTAGACAATCGGTTCATGAGATTGGATGTTTCCGAGCCCAGCCGTGTTCTAGCTTATACAGTTGCTAGCTCTTCATCATTTGATCATATTCGACATCGGCAGTATGATGATCCTCATTTGTGTGTCCTTAGGGACACGGTGCGGTACGGTGGTGCCAAGTAGGTTACTATTGGTGATGATGGAGTTTTATGGATGCAGGGCCGTATTTGTGTGCCCAATGTGGATGGACTTTGTGAGTTGATTTTAGAGGAGGCCCATAGTTCCGGGTAATCCATTCATCCGCGCGCTGCAAAGATGTACCAGGATTTGCGGCAGCGCTATTGGTGGAGGAGGATGAAGAAGGATATTGTGGCATATGTAGCTTGTTGTTTGAATTGTCAGCTTGTTAAATACGAGCATCAGAGGCCTGGTGGATTGCTTCAGCAGATTGAGATTCCTAAGTGGAAGTGGGATCGTATCACCATGGATTTCATTGTTGGGCTCCCACGGACTCAAAGGAAGTTCGATGCAGTATTGGTATTGTGGATAGGCTGACCAAGTCAGCGCATTTCATTCTTGTGGCAGTTTCAGATTATTCGAAGAGAGTGGTAGAGATCTACATTAGGGAGATTGTTCGTCTTTATGGTGTGCCCGTGTCTATTATTTCTGACCGAGGTACGTAGTTTACCTCGCATTTCTGGAGGGCAGTTCAACGTGAGTTGGGCACGAGGGTTGAGTTGAGCACGACATTTCATCCTTAGACGGAAGGACAGTCCGAGCGTACTATTCAGATTTTGGAGGATATGCTACGAGCCTGTGTCATTGAATTTGGCGGTTCTTGGGATTAGTTCTTTCCATTAGCTGAGTTTGCCTACAATAACAGCTATCAGTCGAGCATTCACATGGCTCCTTATGAGGCATTATATGGTAGGCGGTATCAGTCGCCGGTTGGGTGGTTTGAGCCGGGAGAGGCTCGGTTGTTGGGTACAGACTTAGTGCAGGATGCCTTGGATAAGGTTAAGATCATTCAGGATATACTTCGTACAGCTCAGTCCAGGAAGAAGAGTTATGCCGACCACAGAGTTCGTGATGTGGCATTCATGGTCGGAGAGCGGGTGTTGCTTCGGGTGTCGCCCATGAAGAGCATGATGAGATTTGGGAATAAGGCCAATCTAAGTCCTAGGTACATCGTTCCTTTTGAGATCCTTGATAGAGTGGGAGAGGTGGCTTACAGACTTGTGTTGCCGCCGAATTTATCAGTTGTGCATCCAGTGTTTCATGTGTCTATTCTCCGGTAGTATCACGGCGATCTGGCCCATGTTTTAGACTTCAGCAGTGTCTAGTTGGACAAGGACTTGACCTATGAGGAGGAGCTGGTAGTTATTCTAGACCGGCAGGTTCATCAGTTGAGATCGAAGAGTTATCCTTCGGTTCGTGTTCAATGGAGAGGTCAGCCTGCTGAGGCAGCTACCTGGGAGTTCGAGTCTGCTATGCGGAGCCGATATCCCCATATTTTTCCTGATTCAGGTCCTTTTCTATGTCCGTTCGAGGACGAACGTTTGTTTTAGAGGTGGAGAATGTGATGACCCAAAAGGTCATCCCTTGTTTTAAAAGTCAAAACTGAGTTCAGAGGCCTTGAAAACCTCCTTTTATCTCACCTCATTTTTCATGCGCAACCTGGGCGTATATCCGGGAGGCTTTTGTATGAAAAATTTAGAAAAATGCTAATTATGTCTTTAAAATTGAATTTAAGTTGACTTCGGTCAACATTTTGGATAAACGGACCCGGACCCGAGTTTTGACGGTCCCGGAGGGTCCGTAGGAAAATATGGGACTTGGGCGTATGCCCAGAATTGAATTCCGAGGTCCCAAGCCCGAGAAATGAATTTTTGAAAGAAATTGTTTAATTGGAATTATAAGAGTTTTTGGAAATTTGATTTTATTTGAAATTGATGGTGTCAGGCCTGTATTTTGGTTCCGAAGCCCGGTACAGGTTTAATATGATACTTGAGTTATGCCTGTAAAATTTGGTAAGAAATGGAGGTCATTTGACGTGATTTGGGCCCGTAGTTGTGAAATTTGAAACTTTGAAAGTTTTGAGTTTTTTTTTATTTCTATGCTAAATTCGTTGTTTCAGATGCTATTTTGGCGATTTAATTGTAGGAGTAAGTCCGTAGGATATTTTTAAGGTTGTGTGCATGTTTGGTTTGGAGCCCCGAGGGCTCGGGTGAGTTTCGGATAGGCGTCGGAATGTTGTTAGACTTAGAAAATCTGGTGTAATTATTGTTTGCTGGTGTCCAGGTAATTACTCTATGCGAACGCGTGGTAACCCACGTGAACGCAATGAACAAATGGGGAAGGGGCTGGGTTTACCCTATGCGAACGTAGGTGCCCGTTCGCAAACGCGTAGCTTGGCAAGGGATGGCCTATGCGAACGCAACTGCTTTAGGGGGGAGCTGGGGATGGGCTAGCTATTACTCTATGCGAACGCGGCCTTATGCACGCGATCGCGATGACCAGGGGGAGTGTAATCCTGTGCGAACGCGGCCAAAGGCACGCAAACACAAAGAAGGCCAGTCCAGTTTTTTTTTAAATAGTAGCAAGACGGGAATTAGGCCATAACTTCATATTTTCAAAACCAAGGAAGCTTAGGGGAGATTTTTGAAGAGGAACTTCATCACCAAATCATAGGTTTGTGTTCTTAACCTCATTTCCTTCAATTTCTATCAACACCCACTAGATTTTTAGGCCTAGATCTTGTTCTTAAAGGGTAGAAATTAGGGATTTTAGGAGAATTAGGGGTTTTACAAATTTGGGAATTTAGACCTCGATTTGAGGTCGGATTCTGAAACTAATTATATATTCGGGCTCGTGGGTGTATGGATGATCGGATTTTGGTCTGAACCTCGTATTTCGACCAAGCGGGCCCGGGGCCAATTTTTGAGTTTTTGGGAAGAATGATAGAAAACATATAATTAAGCATTGGGGTTGAATTATTTAGCAATTATTGATATTATTAAGCTAATTATGTTTAGATACAATCGAATTGGAGGTGAATTCTAAAGGGAAGGCGGTAATTGAGGCTTGAGTTGGTTGTGGAATTCGAGGTAAGTGTTTGGTTTAACCTTAGCTTGAGGGAATATGTGTTGTGTCCTATTTGCTATGTGTAAGTATCATGTTCAACGTATAGGTGAGGTGACGAGTACCTATACGTTGGTATCAAGCATTCCCGTGAGTCGAATATTGTGATTTATGTGGTTTTTCGTTAAGTAATACTTGAGTTTCACTTTATAGCTATCCATGTTGGTGGAAATTCCTTGATATTGAACAGTGTTGAGTATTGGTTTCAGTTGAAGATTTTTATGTGAAGTTATGTACCAAGTGAGATTGGTTATAGTTGTTTTCCCTTGCGGGGATGGTATTGATTCCACTGTTGGCTCCCTTGCCGGGACGTTATGGTTTTATTTTTGTTTACTCTGTTAATTTCCTTGTTGGATTGCTGTCATTTGATGTATTTGGGTGAGGAAGAGTGTAAAAGCACGAAGGGTGATGCCGTGCGTGAGATTATGAGTGAATGTTAATGCACGAAGGGTGATGTCTAACCGATATTGTGATTGTAAAAGCACGAAGGGTGATTCTGTGCTATTATATGAGTGATAATTCACGAAGGATAATGGCGTGCCATGATTATGTGAGGTAAAATCACGAAAGGTGATGCCGTGTTGAATATATATTCATTCTGATGGTGAGGACGAGAGTAAAAGCACGAAGGGTGATGCCTTGCACTTGCTTTTGTGTTACTATTTATGTTGCTTAAATTGATATCTAATTCGTGATTTATCTTGTTATTTCCATTATTTGATATTTCCTCCCCTCAGCATGTCCCCCTTTCCTTTATGCTTAGCTGCTTATTTCTTGTTGTTATTATTTTCCCGTATACTGTTAAACTACACAGGTTGATTTGGTTGTCGTGTCCTAGCCTCGTCATTACTTCGCCGAGGTTAGGCTCGACACTTATTCAGTACATGGGGTCGGTTATACTGATGCTACACTCTGTACTTTTGTGCAGATCCCGGTATAGGACCCTATGGACCTTAGAGCGAGGAGGCTGCCTTTAGCCTATTTGGAGATTTCGAGGTAGTCCTGCAGGCGTCCGCAGGCCTTGGCGTCCCCTCCCACTTTATTTTCATTATGTTCTTCTTTATTCTGAGACAGATGTATTATTTTTTTAGACCCTTATATGTATTATTCATAGACAGTCCGTAAAGTTGTGACACCAAATTCTGGGTTTAATATTTTGATTCTCGTAATGGCATTTAATCAAGTTGTTAGACTTTGTTTTCTTCCGCACTTTTATTTCCGCTAATTTTTACATCACTTGTTATCTATTAAAAATAAACGAATAAAGTAAGATAAGCGTTAACGTTGGCTTGCCTAGTGGGTTCAATGTTAGGCGCCATCACGGTCCCGACGATGGAAAATTCAGGTCGTGACAATCCCTAAAAGAACCCGACCATGTGGCCCTAACGCTTCGTATTCTTATATATATGCGGCTATACTCACACACTTCGTTGTACTACTTTAACTATATATAGTTTGTTATGATACATGTTAGTGTAGTCATTATTTGTATTACAAAATAAAGTGTTAATGGATTACATTTATATTATTTAGATAGTAAATATTAAAGTGATTCAAAAGTTTGAGCATGTTTGACCTAATAACCGACCAACTTTGGTCGGTTATTTTCTAGGAAATAACATATACCGGCCAAAGTTGGTCGATAAAAGCTTCCCCTGCAATAACCAACCAACTTTGGTTGGTAAACTTAAATATAAATTCTATAAATTTTATAAAATATTTTAAATAATAATATAATTATTAAAATTTTAAAAAGTGGATCCACATTACCGACCAATATTGGTCGATAATCAAAAAGCTGCTTTGACTAAGCAAATTTGACCACTATTTAGCCCACGCCAAAAACTATATACATCTCGTAGCCGAAAAAATGTATCAAATTTGTATAATTTTTGTATATAACATACAAAAAAAAAAAAATATATATATATATATATATATATATATATACGCACACACACACACAAACAAAAGATACACAAAAATTATACACTTTTTCGGCTATTATTTTAAGAATGGCTATACAGTGTCCTTTTTTCAATTTTAAACCTATTAAAGTAGTATTCTTCTTCGAGTTTTTGCTAGGTTTTTCCTATTTACATAAAGTAATTAAAGTTTTTAATATATATATACACACACACACACACACACACACACACACACACACACGATCAAAAACTATAATTATATACAAATTGAATACAATTATTTGTTTTACAGAATTCGATCAAAAGTTATAATTTATTATACAAAATACAATTTTTTTTGTATAGAATCAGATAAAAAAGCTACAATTTACATACAACTTATATACAACTTGTATATAATTATATTAGTTGTAATTGTACATTTTTTTGTATGCCCAAAAATATATATATAATTTATGTATTCTTCTTCAAGTTTCAATCTAGAATGTCAACCAAAACTAACTCGAATATTTACCAAAATTTCTCAGAATTGAGATATAAACTCCACAGCATATTTGCAATCATTTGCAACAACACCCAATCCAAATAAATAATAATTTTGCAAAATTCTATTTTCGAATTTAAAGCTTAGAAACTTTTTAATCGCTGTCAATAGAGTTTTTAATGGATTAATATGGTTTCCAACTCAATCTGCTCGCTTCTAATTAATACTCTTTAGTAATTGATTCCAAAAGAAAAATCAATGATCTTCCCTCTTAGACCCATGATTCTCTTAGAAGCTTCCATAGTTGTAACACCAAACAGCCAGGGGCAGATTTAAGGGGCAGAAGGCAGAGGCGGATCCAGTATTTAAATTCTATAGGTTTAGAATTTAAAGTTTTTAGTATTTGACCCATTATATTTGTAAAGTTATGGGTTCATATCTACTATTTTTGCAAGTTTAATTAATTTCTACATGTAAATTTTTACTCCGACTCAAAGTTTATGGGTTTAATTGAATATGTCGGTAATACGCTAGGTCCGCCCCTGGCAGAAGGGGGTTCCTCTTTCGTCGGAAATTACACTATACATATAAAGTAAAGTCTATTGTGTACCTCTATATATTATAGTTTCCCTTGATATAGTCCAAAGGCATAGCTCAATGGTCAAAGGGGTTCAAAACATTTTTAGTTAGCTTATTCAATTCCCACTAGCTATAGTCTCTTTTAATTTTTAAATTTTTAAATTTTTTTAATTTTTTAACTTTTTCTCTTTTGAACTCCCTTGACAAAAACCGTGCATCTGCTAGCAGCATGTAACGACCCGACCGGTCGTTTTGAGCTCTAGCGAGTCGTTCAGCAGTTTGAAGTCATGAGCAGCTTCATTTCAGGTATTATGACTCGTGCGTATGGTCGGAATTGAAATTCTCATTTCAGAAGCCTTAAGTTGGAGAAATTGACTAAGATTGGAATTTTGAGTAAACGACCTCTGAATCATGATTTGAAGGTTCCAGCAGGTTTGTATGATGATTTCAGACTTAGGCGTATGTCCGGATCTGGTTTTGGATAACCCGGGAGCATTTCGGCGTATATTGTGGAAGTTAGTATTTTGAAGAAAATTTTCTAAGTTTGGCTTGAAGTGCAATTTCAGCGTTATTGATATCCGTTTGGGATTCCGAGTCTAGGAATAGCTTCGTATGGTGATTCCGGAGTTGGGAGCGCGATCGGAAGTGAATTCGGATATCCTTGGGTCATTTTGAAGTCATTTGGCTAAAGATAGACATTTGAAGGTTTTCGAGAAATCCGACCGGGAGTGGAAATTTTGATATTGGGGTCGGAATACGATTTTGGAAGTTGGAGAAGGTCCGTAATATCAAATATGACTTGTGTGCAAAATTTGGGGTCAATCGGACGTGATTTGATAGGTTTCGGCATCGAATGTGGGAGTTTGAAATTTCAAAGTTCATAAAGTTTGGATTTGGGTGCGATTCGTGGTTTCGGCATTGTTTGATGTGATTTGACGCCTCGAGCAAGTCCGTGGGATGTTATGGGACTGAGTCGTGTGATTGGACGGGGCCCCGGATGTGTTTCGGGATTAATTCGGATCATTTCCTTCATGTTTGTGCTGTTGTTTCTAGTGTTTTGGGGGTTCCTTGCGATCACAGCCCTTGTTATTAGATCGCGTAGAAGGAATTGAAGGGGAGCTGGAGTTGGCTTGTGCGAACGCAGTGGCAGGTCTGCGATCGCGAAGGAGGAAAATGGGAGGCATCTGGGAATGGCTTTAGCAATGGGGAAGGAGGATCTCCACTCATTTCATTCATTTAGTGCCTGCGGTTTGTGCGATCGCGTGGTGTAGAGTACGATCGCATAATGCAGAGTTTGGGGCAGCATGGTTTGTTCTATGCGATCGCAGTGGCCTTTATGCAATCGCATAGAGGGGCAGTGCTGGGCAGTGTTATATTTTAACGGGTCTTAGCTCATTTTCTTCCATTTTCTTTTGGTTTGGACGATTTTAAGGAGCTTCAAGAGTGGGTTTTCGTCAAGCATCACTAGGTAAGTAATTCCTTCATGTTTTTAAGATTAATACAAGTTATATGCATGGATTAAACATGAAAGATATTGGAAAAATAGGGAAATTTTGAAGAAAACCTAGAAAATGGTAATTTGGATTTTTAGCCACGAATTTGAGCATGGAATTTAGAGTAAATCGTATATTTGAACTAGTAAAGCTATGGGTAGAATTTATCTTCGAGAAATTTCGGATTCCGGGCATGTGGGCTCAAGGGCATTTTGGTCAATTCACTGAACGGAGTTGGGAAAATATATAATCTGAATTTATTACGAGTATTAGAATGAATTTTCATTGATTTTCCCGTTATTTGGTAATTTATGGGCGTTGGGCATCAATTGGAATCGTCGGAAGGGCTTGGAAGCCGGTTATGTAATTTCGGAGCGAGGTAAGTCTCCTTTCTAACTTCTTGAGCGGGAATTGTCCCCCTAGATGAAATAATTAAATATGTGCTACTATCTGCGGGGGCTACGTACGCACGAAGTGACGGAAGTCCATGCATAGCTACTATTATGCCATGTCCGGGTAGTCTAGGACCCACTAGCATGCCTTACTTGTGTACTTGTGATCTTGCCAGTAATATTAGATCGCTAATATGATCCAAATAGTAATTGAATATCTAAGAAGACTAGAGTTCATTTTCTTAATCATTGAATTGATTTCCTCTGTGGATAAATGTATACCTGATAAGGTTATATTATTGAATATTATTAAACTTGGCAAATAAGTTTCAAAACAAAGATTTAAATTCTATTTTTCGTGTTCCTTTAAGAGGATTTTATTATTTCCTGAGAAACTGTTTTCTTGATAAAGGCGGATTTATTATGTGAATACGTGTAAATAGGAGCACCTGAGTAGCAGGTATGATTCGCGAGCAGGTTAGCCTTATTATTATTATGTTTACCGCGTCGCATGATTGATTCGCGAGCGGGGAAAATAGATGCATCCATGGTTCGGGCCGTTCGACCCACGACAGTGCACAGTTTATGTTTATGTTAGTTCGGGCTGTCGACCCTCGGCATTGCTTGCGCATGATATTTACTGCGTATTTGCTGTGATTTATACATGTTTACCGGCCTAAGAAAGTTTTAAATTGCCAGTTATGAGGAGGAAGAATTGATGTGTAAATGTGAAATAAGTCGGATGGTTCTTATCCCTGATTATGATTTAAATTGTCAACTGAAATGGCGAAGATTTAAAGTGTTAAATGTGGAAGGAGTTAATATTATTTATTCCTTTTAATAAATTGTCTATGACATTCATGCTTAGTGTCTCACTTGAATATACTAAATTGACCTCTAGCAAGTGTCTAATTCGACCTTTCTTCACTACCTCTCTGAGGTAGGCGGGCGACTTACTGAGTACACGTTATTTTCGTACTCATGCTACACTTGTTGTGCATTTTTATTGCACAGGTACTTTCATAGCGATGTGGCTGGTTTGGAGACTTAGCTGAGCTGCATCATCTGGAGGCGATCCGCAGCTGACACAGTCTCCCTCGTATTGTATTCATTTTGTTTTAAATTCCATTGTCCAATTTGTATCTCGGACAAGCTTTGTAATGATTGTATAAATTCTTAGAAATAGCTCATGTACTTGTGACACCGGGTTCTGGGATGTGTTTGGGATTTATTTGCTAGAATGGAATAGTTAAACCATCGTATTTACTTAACGAACTTTTATTCAGTTATTAAGTAATAAAGCGAAAGGTAATGATTTCAAAAATGCTAAAACAGGAAATTTAACTTAACAATTTAATGATTGGCTGGCCTGAAAATGGTGTCCGGCGCCATCACGACCTTATGGATTTTGGGTCGTGACAACATGGTATCAGAGCACTAGGTTCCCTTAGATCTCACAAGTCATGAGCAAGTCTAGTAGAGTCTTGTGGATCGGTACGGAGATGTCTGTACTTATCTTCGAGAGGCTATCAGACTGTTCGGAGTACTTCCCTTCTTGATTCATCATCATGCGATTTGATTCTTTTAAGGCTTATGCCTAAGTTTATTCCTACTCAATCTTACGCGTCGCGAAGCGCTGGTCATGAATCGGGAATTTGAGGAACTGATATGATGCTACGGATATGGTGCGAGATGTTTCCCATGTGTAGTTTGTTGGGGCTAGTGTTGTTGCCCTGCAGAAGAATATTATGTTTTTTCAGCTCCGTTGCTGTGTTTCTGAGCACTTTGAGGCTATGCTCAGGTTGTGATGATGTTTACGATTGGTTATCGCGCGATGTCGATATGATGATAGAATGCTTGCCCATATGTTGGGGGTGATGAATGGTTTGAAGGGAGGTCTTCTCAGAGAGTGAGTTCGAGATTTCGATATTTTAGTTCCGGCAAAGGAAAGGCATTTGGATTATGAATGGTCTTGGTTGGGGCTGATAAAGTAGTAAGACTTTGTGTTTTCAAGTAAAGTGGAGTATTCACCTGTGATGTGTTATCGTCGTCCTTGATCGAATGGAATGCGTTAAGTTCGTCAGTGCCATGGTTTCTTCGGTTGCATAGGGTCAGAGTATTGTGAAGAACTATTGAAAAAGCGGCTGTCAGAGACCGTGAGGTGCGGTGGTTCAGTATTGGATAAGTATTGATAATTACGGCAGCTCGAGATAGATGGTCTTCGGAGAGTTTGAAGTCGTGGCGAACTGCTGGATTAAGAACTTCAGAGAATGATATTGAATTGAGGAAGCAATTGGACAACATACGATGAAGGGAGATATGTGAAAAGTGCTAGGTAGTGGTTCCATTTCTAGGAGGCCAGGTGTAAGAGGCGGAAGTCGAGCAGTCGCATAGAGCGGGAGTTTGACCAAAGTGGGGGAGCGGCAGCATAGTGGTGAATTAGAAGGTATTGTAGCACATTTAGTAGATTTCCATGGGGAGCGAACGGGCTGGTAAGGTTGGTGAATGAGAACAGGCTTAGGATGGAGTATTGATGTCGTAGAGATAGTGCAGTACATCGTCGTTGGAAGGTGTCAGTTGGTGAATTACATAGGTGGGTTACCTCCTGTGAGTAGGTTAGCGGTCCTGTGGTTGGCAAGTCTCGGTGAGGGATTCTAGTGGATGTTTGGTAGGAGGCAGGATGTGTGAATGATGCTAGAGAATTTTAGTAATTAGGGAGTGCTAGCAAGAGAATTTGGAAGAATTGGACGGATTGGTTGAGCAAGATTCATGTTAACAAAGGACAAAGGATCTCAGCAGGGTCTAGAGTGATGCCAGGAGTAGCTTCGGGCTAAGTGGGGGAGTCCCACCACCTGAAGATGGGTTGTAGGATTGTGTTCTCATGGGGTTGCGAATTGTCGGCATAATGTCAAGTTATTGCAGCTAAGGGAAAGGAGTAAAATGGTGATTGTGCGTGGGATTCGATGAATATGTGCAAGTTGGTTCTATTGGGCCAGGTATTAGGCTTTGGAAGATTCAAAATTTATGCTTAAGGCATGGGCGAGCTATAGGGTAGTGACTCAGTCACGAGCTTCATTGAAAAGGGTGTTCATGTGCTAGAAGAGCCTTGGAGTGGTTGTATTCGGGGCCAGGTAGAGTGGGTGACTCTCAATAGCGGTCCTAGTAAATTTGGAAGTTAAGAATGCAGTGTTTAAGGGTTCTAGGGAACAGTACGATTAAGGATAGAGCTTTTTATGTATAATTTCGGAGAAAGGGAAAATGGTTGGAGTGTTTTATGATATTTTTTCAGCGTGCAGGATTGTATTGGAGGAGTGAGAGAAATAAACTTCGGGTTGTAGAAAGATTATCATGAGGGTATGAGACGGGTTGCAAAATTTAGGCAGCACGGTCTCGTGAATCAAGGTCACTCGGGATGAGTGAGGGTTGAGTTGCTATGAGTTGAAGGAAGTTACTATTATCTCTAAGGCAATTAAGGATGATTAAAAGAAGATAGATTGATTAGCCATGGTTGAAATGGCACATTTACGGCAGTGATCAGTTCCTTCGATGTGATCAATTTATGCATGTGGTTGTGCCGGTGTGTGAGGCATGTTAGCCGTCGAAATAGATTTTTATTTGGAAGCATTCAAGTATTACGGCATGTCAGGTGTAGGCGGATCCCGGAAGGTTTATGGTGGTTCAGACCACTACTTAAGGATTTGCATGTATTGTGATTGTGGGAATTTACTCGTGTGTTGTGGTTGTTCTCTTGAATTGAGGTAAGTAAAAGGTTTCTATATGATGCAGTGTTCACCCTATTAGTGGTTCAGAAGTTATGATGGAATTCTTGCGTGTAACGACCCGACCGGTCGTTTTGAGCTCTAGCGTGTAGTTCAGCGGTTTGAGGCCGTGAGCAGCTCCATTTCAGGTATTATGACATGTAGGTGTGATCGGAATTGAATTTCGGAAAGTTTAGAGTTGATTTGGAAAGAAAATTCTCATTTCAGAAGCCTTAAGTTGGAAGAATCAACTAAGATTGGAATTTTGAGTAAACCGAATCAGCATTTGAAGGTTCCAGTAGGTTCGTATGATGATTTCGGACTTGGGCGTATGTCCGGATCGGGTTTTGGATAACCCGGGAGAGTTTCGGTGTATAATGTGGAAGTCAGGATTTTTGAAGGATTTCCTAAGTTTGGCTTGAAGCGCATTTCAGTGATGTTGATGTCTGCTTGGGATTCCGAGTCTGGGAATAGCTTTGTATGGTGATTCCGGAGTTGGGAGCGCGATCGGAAGTGAATTTGGATGTCCGTAGGTCATTTTGAAGTCATTTGGCTAAAGATAGAAATTTGAAGGTTTTTGAGGAATACGACCCGAAGTGGAAGTTTTAATATCGAGGTCGGAATGTGATTCCGGAAGTTGCAGCAGGTCCATAATGTCGAATATGACTTGTGTGCAAAATTTGGGGTCAATCGGGCGTTATTTGATAGGTTTCGGCATCGGATGTAGAAGTTGGAAATTTCTAAGTTCATAAAGTTGGGATTTGGGTGCGATTCGTGGTTTTGATGTTGTTTGATGTGATTTGAGGCCTCGAGTAAGTTCGCGTTATGTTTTGGAACAGGTTGGTATAATTGGACGGGGCCTCGGGTGGATTCCGGGTGGTTAACGGATCAATATTGAAGTTGAGAAAAAGCTAAGGTTGCTGGTGTCTGGTGCGACCGCACCTGCGAGGTTTTGGCCGCAGGTGCGGACAAGGGGGCGCAGGTGCGATTTTGGGCTAGATATAAGGAAGCCGGAGGTGCGGGATATTGGTCGCACCTGCGGGAGCGCAGGTACGGAGGTAGGATCGCAGGTGCGGAAATGAGGCTGGGCAAAATATTTTAAAACCGAGATTGTTGGCCATTTCTCTCATTTTTCTAATGGCTTAGGCGATTTTAGGAGGGCTTCAAGAGGGGAAATTCATCATTAATGTCAAAGTAAGTAATTCCTTCATGTTTTTAAGATTAATACAAGTATATGCATGGAATTAGACATGAAAATTGGTAGGAAATTGGGTAATCTTAAAGAAACCTAGAAAATAGTAATTTGAATTTTTAGCCATGAATTTGAGCATGGAATTTAGAGTAAATCGTATATTTGAACTAGTAAAGTGATCACGCTCAACTATATCTTCTATAAAGACTAAACGGGCGTTGCAAATATAAATCTG
>ML405092.1:17369-102294 GCA_005239525.1 Nicotiana knightiana | reverse complement strand
TTCAGGTCACCCGTCCCCTTGACCCAGACACGAACTAATCCTTCTCTCTCTCGAATGTATGCCTGGTTTTCGTCGAATCTTGTCAACAAGAGCCCAGCCCCTGGTTCAATCGATAGATAGGCCGAAAACATATTTCTGTCCCTCACCCTCCTCTTTCATTTCCGCTTAAGCTTCCCCGGTTTGTGCCAATCGAGGGAATCGAGAAATGGAATGGTCCAAGTAAAGAAAAAGTTCATAAGAAAGGAAGCAATGAAAATTACTACCAAACTCTTGAAAAATCTCTGAAAAATCGAAGAGAGACGACGAAGGATATTCATGATATTTCGAGATATATCAGTATCCTTGGTTTGGTACTCAGGAGTATAATAAGTCAGNACTCGACACGAATTCCGCGTTAATGAAACTTTTCACAGGAATCTTTCACAAAATTTCCAACTAATACTAATATTATCAACTAATCAGAATGTTTGATTATTAGACCATGGTATTTGATTTTCCAAATACATCATTATTGTATGAAGAAGTTTTACTCGGTAATGGAATTATGGTGTGGCTTAAGTTAATGGTCAATGGGGAAAGTTTGGCGTTTGTTTGCAACGAACTTTCAGTCTTTGGGTGTATCTAATTAAAATTTGATTGTTTATCTTTATAGGTAATTATTATTGATAAAATTTATACTTTATTTTTACATGTATACTTATTTTACTTAAAAATTTATTTTATGAATATTAACATCATTTTATAAACCGTAATACCACTTGACCCAACATACACGTGTAACACACGTGCCGAGAAACTAGTTATATTAAAAGCACGAAACCCCTTAGCGAAATGTCGTTCGCCTTTTTTATCCTTTAAAAATAGATTCCATAATAGACAAAATTATAATTTCAGTTACTTTTCTAATATTTATGACTTTTAAATCAACTAATTACTATAATAATCATTCCTTATTTGAACTAGGTATAATGTACTAATATTTAGGAGTTCAAAGATTTTACCTTATATAAATTATTTTTCTATTTAAATAATATACCATAAAATTTAATAAAGGCTTACATGACATGTATTTAGGACCTCCAATTCAACGCACATAGAGAAATTAAAGAGCATTTTACTACATGTATGTTTTAAAGATGAAGCCTAATCGAACAAGAAAATTAACACTTTATTCTATGTTAACTGATAAAATCAGAAGGGAGGAAGGTTTTCATCAAGGGAGGTTAGGGTTCGGGAATGTTCTTCTTAGAGAGAACTCAGACCAACAGAAAATGTAAAATGAAAATAGGTCGGTCAACCCATTGAACTTGGGTATCCTCCTTTATATACAATACCCATATCTACCGCAGTACAACATCAGTCCACTAAGCTAAAATAAAGGAAGAAGCTATTCTATTTTCTGAACAAAAGAATGTTATACATAAAAATATACATTGGGCCTGTAAGTGTCACGTTTTCAACTTTGGGCCTGAAGCTAAATATGCAGATAGCCCAACACCCCCCCCCCCCCCCCCCCCCCTTCAAGAAGAAGGGGGATAGCACCTTCAACTTGCCCAGGAAAGAATGATGGAGAGCATCAGGTAAAGGCTTGGTAAGTACATCAGCAAGTTGTTGAGTAGTGGGTACATGGTGAAGCTGAATCAAGCCTTCAAGCAACTTAGTCTGAATGAAGTGACAATCCACCTCGCTGTGTTTAGTACGCTCGTGAAATACTGGATTTTTGGCAATATGAATGGCTGCCAAATTGTCACAAAAAACAGGAATATGAGAGGAAACAGGAACATAAATGTCATGCAATAATCTGGATAACCAAGTTAATTCAGCAACGACTTTGCTCACAACACGATATTCTGCTTCAGCTGAAGATAGAGAAACTACTGGTTGCTTCTTAGGCTTCCATCCAATTAGACTATTACCAATAAAGATGCAGTAACCAGTGACAGATTTACGGGTATCTGGGCAGGCAGCCCAATCACTGTCAGAGTAGCATGTACAGACAAATCAGAGGAATCATAATAGAACAACCCAATATCAGCAGTACCCTTGAGGTATCTGAGTAGGTGAAGAGCAGCAGACATATGAGGAAGTCTAGGCGTTTTCAAAAATTGACTTATGTGTTGAACCCCAAAAGAAATATCGGGTCTGGTGTGTGTAAGAAATAGCAGTTTACCAATAAGACTTCTATACTTTTCTGGTGTAGGAAGAACATTACCAACATCAGCATGGAGTTTAGTATTCAACTCCAAAGGACTCACCACAGAACTCACATCAGAACACTTATATTCATGAAGCAAATCAGTCACGAATTTCTTTTGATTAAGGAGAACACCCCCAGGCAGAGTGCTGACTTCAATACCCAAAAAATAATGCAAAGACCCCAAATCTTTAATCTTGAATTCATTGTCTAGAAAATGTTTCGAGGAATCAATTTCATGCAAATCATCACCTGTGAGAATTATGTCATCAACATAGACTGCCAGGATGACTAGGTGACTAGGAGACTTTTTTATGAATAAAGAATAATCATTGGGGGAATGATGATAACCTCTAGAACATAAGACATGAGACAATTTAGCGTACCATTGTCTTGAAGCTTGGCTTAAACCATAAAGAGATTTTCTAAGTCTACAAACCAAAGGAGCAGAAGTAGAAGAATTGGAAGATGAAACAGAAAGACCCAGAGGTAGCTTCATGTAGAACTCTTCATCCAAATCACCATGAAGGAATGCATTGTTGACATCAAGTTGGAATAAAGACCACTTTTTCTTAACAACAATAGCAATAAGACATTTCACAGTAGACATTTTCACTACAGGAGAAAAAATTTCATTAAAGTCCACCCCTCAACTTGGGTATCCCCTCTAATGATAAGCCTAGCTTTATATCTTTCTACATTACCATCAACCTTGTATTTGATTTTATAAACTCATTTGCATCCAATAGGCTTCTTACCATGTGGCAACTCAAAAATATCCCAAGTGTTGATTTAGTTTTAAAGCTTCAAATTCTTTCCTTATGGCATCTTGCCAGGCTGGTATAGGAGCTGCCTGGGAATATGTGTAAGGTTAAAATTCTTTATGCTGAGTAACAGAACAAGAAAGGGATGATAGAAGGTTATAATCATAATCCTTCAGATATGAGGGATGTGAATGAAGTCTACTGGATTTCCTTAAAGGTGGTGAAGAGGAAGAAGTTACATCAGGAGAAGGGATATGTATAGTGGTAGCGACGATATCAGGGTTGAAGGAAGTAGGAGAAGGGGGAACTTCAGGAACATGAGCATGTAAAATGTGATCAGGAGAGTGAACAGAATGAACATGACTAGTAACATGGGTGGAATTTGGGCTAATAGGAGGGGATTGTGGTTGTGGTGTAATATCAGGTGCTTCAGGAGTAGGATCAGTGTTAGTAACGGAAGATGAAGGTTGTGATGCATTTGGTAAAAAGCATTCAAAAGAAACAGGAAAATAAAAATCAGAAGAAAAAGGAAAATGGTGTTCATGAAACACCACATCTCTAGAAATGAAACATTGTTTATTGTGCAAATTATACAACTTGTATCCCTTTTTAGCAAAATGATAACCAAGGAATATACAGGGAAAGACTCTAGGTTTAAATTTGTCTCTTTGGGGAATTGGAACAGTGGCATAGAAAAGGCACCCAAAAGTTCTAAGATGAGAGTAGTTTGGTGCTTTACCATACAGTAATTCATAAGGAATTTATTGTTGAGAAATCTGGAAGGAAGTCTATAGATGATATAGGTAGCTGTTAATAGATAATCCCCCCAAAATCTTATAGGAGCTTTGGACTGAAATAGTAAGGCTCTAGAGGCTTCAAATAATGTCCTATGTTTTCTTGCCACCACACCATTTTGTTGAGGGGTGTGGGGGCAACTAGTCTGATGAATAATCCCATGTTCAGAGAAGAAGGAAATAGCAGCAAGACTAGAGCCTAGTTCTAATGCATTATCAGATCTAATGTTTTGTATTGTAATATGAAATTAAGTCTTTATCATAGCAACAAAAGCTTTAAGCAAAGAAAATGCATTGCTCGTAGACCCCATTAGATGTGTCCAAGTGCTTCTAGAGAAATCATCAACAATAGTAAGGAAGTACCTAGAACCAGAATAGGTAGAAGTATGATATGGTCCCCAAGTATCAACATGAATGAGTTGGAAAATTTTGGAAGTGTGAGTGGAACTTTCTGGGAATGGCAACCTAGTTTGCCTAACCATAGGACAAACTGTACAAGGGAAGGACTGGTTAGAAGAAATAGTAGAGGAGATTTCAGATATACTCTTCATTCTAACGAAAGGAACATGAGCAAGTCTATTATGCCAAACAATATCCATTTCATTCAAAGCAACTTTATTACAAATGGCAGAATCTTTATGTACAGAAGAAGGAGAGAAAGAACTAGAGTTACACAAAGATGAAAAGTTGCTGCTATTTGAAACATTTGTCAAAGGTTGTTGAAGTTGAGATGATTGTTCCCAAACAAACTTGTATAATCCATTGTTCAGTTTACCATTATCCAGAGGCTTCTTCAGAGAAGACCCCTGTATAATACATGAGATTCTGGTAAACTAAACTATGCAGTCAAATTGTTCAGTAATTTTGTGTACAGAAATGAGATTATGCTTAAATGAAGGTAGATAAAGGACATTGTGAAGGATGATGGACTTCGTTAAAGCAAAAGATCTTGTACAAGTAACTTTAACCTTGTATCCATTTGGAATAGAAACAAGAAAAGGAATAGGTAAAGGTGTGATGTTAATGAGATATTCTTTATTAGATGTCATATGGTCAGATGCACATGAGTCTACTATCCAGGTTAAGGAGTCTGATTTATTCAACAAAGAAGAATTAAAACTATACACAACATTCTTAGGCAGTAAAGTACCAGCAAAGTTGGCAGAACTTAAGGTATTGAGTGGAGGTCCAAAATCAGAAGTATGAGTCTGTTGAAGCAAGGATATCAATTGAGCATACTGCTGTTGGGTCAACCCATGTACCACAGATCCTTGATCAACCTGATTTTGAGTGGGACTTGACACAGAGTTGGTAGAAACATTCTGTGGAGAAGAGAAGTCAGATTCTACCACATTTGCAGCTGTCTTTCTGCCCTTGGTAAATTTAAAGCTTTGGGGAAATCCATTGAGTTTGTAGCACTTGTCAATCAAGTGCCCTGATTTCTTGCAATACTTACAGAAGGGGCCAGACTTAGATTGATCAAAGAATATCCTCTGATTGTACTGGCTTTGTTATGGCTGATGTTGAGTTAATTTGATACTATTGGAATTAGTATTGAAGGAAGCAGATTCAGGATGGAACTGAGGATTTGTACTTATTTGCCTCTGTTTTTCATCTTGTAGAAGTATGTTATAGACACAATCAAGAGAAGGTAAAGGATGCATCATCAGTAGATTGCTTCTAACACCTACATAAACCTCATTTAACCCCATAAGAAATTGATGTACTTTGTCCTCTTCTCTTTTCTTTCGTAAACCTTTCTTAGCAGCACAACTACAAGAATTGGCATGACTACTGCGTATAACCCCCAATTCATCCCATATTTTCTTAAGTTTGTTGAAATAAGAAGGAATGTCAAGAGATCCCTGGTATGTGGATGGTAGTTCACTTTTTAATTCAAAGACCTTAGTTTCATTTACTGTCCCATATCTGTTATTAAGTTGTTTTCATATACTTTCAGCAATATCTGAATACTGTACACTCTCAGCTATACCTGGTGAGAGTGAACTGGTCAGCCACGATATGACCATATTATTACAACGATCCCATTGTCTAAGCTGAGGAGAATTCTCAAGAGGTTTAACACAGGTCCCATCAATAAAACCAATCTTATTTCTAGCAGACAGCGAAACAATCACACTACGCTTCCAACCTCCAAACCCATTCCCCGAGAATGGTATCGCAACAAGAGAAACTCTAGGTACATCAAAAGAAAGGAGAAATAACAGGGAAAAGGGTTCAGGTGTGTAGACTGGTGCAGAAGATGAAGAGGTCATAGGAGGAGGATCGAGACTACCCATATTAATCAAGTAATATCAACTACTAAGTGTTCAAAAGAGATCAATTCAATATAATCACACAATGAAGAAAACAAGCATCTAGGGAACGAAAATATCAGACTTCTTCGCGACCTGAAGAAGTAAAGGCCTTTAGCAGCATAAACCCTAGGTCTGAGATAGAATCCCTAGGTTCTTCGATCACGTTTGGAGGTTCGAGAAAAACGTCATATAATCTCCAAATCAAAGGAACTCCGTTAATATAGAAGAGAATCCACACCAAAACACGTCGAAATCATCTCAAATCGTTGAAGATGCAGATTTTGACGAACAGAAAAAGACACCACAAAATCGAACAAGGGTAACATCGGACGATGCGGAAGAACGAGGACTAACGAAATCCCTGCTCTGATACCATGTTAACTGGTAAAATCAGAAGGATGAAGGTTTTCATCAATGGAGGTTAGGGTTCGAGAATGTTCTTCTTAGAGAGAACTCAGACCAACAAAAAATGTAAAATGAAAATAGGTCGGTCAACCCATTGAACTTGGGTATCCTCCTTTATATACAATACCCGGATCGAGCCCAGTACAACATCAGTCCACTAAGCTAAAATAAAGGAAGAAGCTATTCTATTTTCTGAACAAAAGAATGTTATACATATAAATATACATTGGGCCTGTAAGTGTCACGTTTTCAACTTTGGGCCTGAAGCTAAATATGCAGATAGCCCAACATTCTAATAGACAATATAAATTAAAATTAAATATCATTTTATGTAGGTTTGAGCAAGAAATAAATAAATACAAAAAATAATTAATACAACATTTTTTTTCCTCGAAAGACTACTTTTTTCTTTACTGACATTTTTGAGAAGCAACTACAAATTAAAATAAAAAATGATATTTAGTCTTAGAGGAATAATTCGCAGTTACATAATGTAACTTACCATTGTGTGCTTCCAATAAGATATTAGAAGTAATAACTTAACAAACAATTCAATACTCTAATTCATTACAAGAAAATATTAATGAATATAGTTATTTGTGTATTGTTATTACTAACACTAATTATTAAATAATAAGTTTCATAACCCACAAATACAAAAATATTATTATCAAACGAAATAAAGTACAAAACAAGATTTTGGAGAGAAAAATATAAAGAATTACAGAAGAAAGATCTAACAAAAGTTAAAATATGAAGAATTTTCGGATGAAAGGTTCTATCAAATTCATTTTCATGGTGTGATATTAGTGTTCGATCTCAACTTTTGAACTACGATTAATGAATAGAGCTTTTGACGAGTCAAATGATTGTTAATGAATTTTTGATAATCCACATACGAAGCTAATTACACATAATTGCTCAATAACTTTTGGACGAGCTCGTGTGCGAAGCGTTGGGTGCATGACATGCATACGATCGGGGTGCTTGAGGCGGAAACTTCACAAGATAGGAGCGCACACGTAATCCAAGAGCATTTTAGGAGTGTCTTACCTCGAGTCAGTTTCAATTTTGCTTAACCCTTAGCTGACAAGTGAAAACAAAAATGATTAAGATTCATAACTGAATTTCATTAGTCTTTTACCTTTTGAATTCTTTCTTATTTGATTTATGTTGGAAGTCTTGATATTTAAGATTTTAAGAGCAATCAAGATTTCATCATATACTTATAAATTATTTTGTTATTTGAATAATATAACATGATCATAATTTTTTTTGGGTATAACATGTCTATAATTTATTTGATATTTTCTTTGAACTATTTTAACTATCTTCTCAAATAATATTTTTCTTTTCATTAATTGTTTTGTATAATATTTTAAGACAATACTCAACTATAAAATTAAATAGCAAAAAAATTAAAATTATAGTAGAGATAGAGAGAAAGAAAAACATAATCAGATAATTTCGGTCATTGGCGGAACATCAAAAGTCATAATAAGTCATATTCTTTTTATTTACTAAGCTAGGAACATAGGATCAACATTCATCATTTAGGAATTTACATATTTTTAAATGCAAATATATTATTTAATAATATTTATACGATTTTTAAAAAGTTATATACTTGCTGACATGGATACACGTGTAAAGCACGTACCATAAGACTAGTAAATATTAATGATAATGTGTAAACGGTTGGTTGAGGCATTTAACGTAATATTGATAATCAAGATAATAATTAATTAAAAAATCAAGATAATTAAGATAGATGTAATTAGAAAAGTGACTTCCGTTCATAAAGGAAGGAAATCAGTTTAATAGCTATTAAAAAAAAAAGAAATTCGTTAAGAAACTTAGTTCAAAGTAATAATATAAAACAAGAAAATAGACAAGAAGGTAAGGAGCAAGAAAGAAGAGATTCTTATTTCTTCTATGTATTCAAGTATTTTTCAAGGGTGTATAATGTGATGCTCAAACCCTCTATTTATAGGATGACATTGAGGTAATACAAAAGGATGTCACGAAAATGGTATTAACTATTGAGAACATGGGGAAAGATCACGGGGAGGTTATAGAGGTGTGAGAGTAACAACTATAATGATGAGAAGTAGTGGGGATTATCTACATAATGGAGAAAAATAGTGGGAGTTATATTTGATTAGTGGACATCCATATTATATGTATTTCATAACACTCCCCCTTGAATGTCCACGTGCCTCGTTAAAACCTTACTAAGAAAAAACCTCGTGGGAAAAAATCTTAGTGAAGGAAAAAAAGTACACATATCTTATAATACGCATTACTTGCTGCCTCATTAAAAACTTTGCCAGAAAAACCAGCGGGATAAAACTTTAGCTAAAGGAAAAAGAGTACAACACATATTTGTCTCCCCCTGATGAAAACATCACTTTTGTTTCTCGGAGACGACAAATTCTGATGTTTGGTTATAATTACATATTTTTAGTGCATTACTTATCTTATATTTTGGGGCTTTAATATTAAACTGTACTATATTTAAATTTAATTCAGTTATTTTATGTGTAGGTACGTTGAAGATAAATTTTAAATAAAATGACGAATTTGGAATACATGATGAATAAATCTTAAATAGTGTCTTTATGATGGAGGATCAAAATTATTCAATATGGAAAAGAAACAATGCAAAGGAGTTACAAAGGAAAGCAAAACAAAAAAGAGAAAATAAATGAAGGAGTTGGGAAGCTAGCACTAACAAGAGAAATCAGAATTTGGCAAGACAATTGAAACGTGAATTTGGAAAGAAATCAGGAGTTGGAACTAAAAGCAAGTAACGAGAAACGAAAAGGAAAAGTAGGCAGCAGAAATTGAATTGAAGCTAAGCAGTTGGGCGACGCAAGAATATTTGCTCGCTATAGAGCATGCGACGCGAGCAATCTTACGAGGAACGGTCTGTAGCGAGGTGGAACGCCTATAGACATCGCGAGGTACGGTATGTAGGGAAAGAGTTCTGGATTTTTAAAGTCTATTTTGTCTTCTATTTAGTGTTGGACTTGATTATTTTATTTGGGTCTATTTTTTACACATATAAATAGTCATTAAATATCATTTTTAGGAAAGTTTTATGATCGGAGGCAAGAACATCACGTGGACAACTTTTGGAGGAGAAAATCATAGAGTTCTTCATTTCTTTATCTTTTCTTTGTAATTTGTTTATGCAAAATACTTGAAAAATTGTTACTACGAACATGAGTGGCTAAGAACTCTAGTTCTAGGGTTGTGGTTGACATGATTATTAACATTTATTAATTACATTTTCATTAATTCAGATTATCATCTTGTGGTTGTTTCTCTAATTCTGTGCATAATTGCTTAATTAAATTTGAGGATTCAAGCGAAGTCGAATTGTTGATTCGAGCGAGGTCAAATTTTTTCTTTGGCGATTCGAGCGAGGTCGAATTTTACTTTTGCCGATTCGAGCGAGGTCGAATTTTTCCTTTGGCGATTTAAGCGAGGTCGAATTTTACTTTTGGCGATTCGAGCAAAGTCAAATTTTCCTTTGGCGATTCGAGCGAGGTCGAATTTTTCCTTTGGCGATTCGAGCGACGTCGAATTTTACTTTGATTCGAGCGAGGTCGAATTTTACTTTTGGCGATTGCGAGGTCGAATTTTACTTTTGGCAATTCGAGCGAGATCGAATTTTATTTCATTTGGCGATGGCCGGGGCCATGGGGTGATAAGAATGCTGATGTTGCCTTGATTTTATTGGAGAATACCATGCATTACTGCATAGCTTATGTATGCGTCGAGACGAGTCCCAGTCTAATTAGTCCCTTTATTGCTCGGCCTAGAGAGACCGTTGATGGGACGGGCGATGAACTTGCGGCCTGGGCTTTTGGGCACCCTGGGACTCGACTAATTCAAATGAAATTTGGATATGATTCGTAGTAATTAGTTGACCGAATTGGCGTAGTATCGCCATGGCGAGCGTATGGGTTACCTTTCAGTATTCATGCTCTGCTTGTGCTGGGAAGGCTGTGCGTCCCATGGGCTCATCGCCCAGTCCCAGGCTATGGAGATTGTTTCTTAATGACACCGGTTCGTTCTGAGCCGTTTGTGTGTTATTCGTATTACGGTACTGAGTGGGAGGTTTTTTTTGGTTTTTCGTCTAACGCTGGGAGGAACTTGGAGCTTGTATGTTGGTTGGCCTTCGTTCGCGTCTTTGGGAGGACGTCTCCGTTCTCTGTTTCACTTTCTTATTTTTGGGAGTAGAGGATTAGAAGTATATGGAATTATTTTTTTTACCTTAGACGGCTGTTCAGCTGATGTACGAGGGTTGACCGCGTTTTATTTTTTGTCTTGTGCAGTTCTCCCGTTTGGCAACAGGCTAGGGATCGTGCCACTGGGCGGCTCTCCTCGTTCCGTACTCTGGTATTAATTTCCTACCTGATGTCGGTTTCAGCTTCGCATCCAGCTTCGTCACTGATCAAGCTTTGGCATCTCGTGGATGGACGAGCTGCTCCTCCACCGGGGTCGTGAGTTTGATTCCTAGTTTGTCTCAGTCCCGATCGCGCAAAGATGGCAGAAATATAAGTTAATACCATAAAATACGAACGGGGAGTATCTAGTCGGCAAATTAGACCACAAGCGTCGTCTTATACAGTAGGAGGGAAGGCGATATGCGCAGGATGTAGAGAGTGTTGGGTGTTTACCTGGAAATGGGATTATGGGCGCGCTTGATGTGCAATAGTCACAATCCCGCTATGATGGCTTACGCTCGCAGTGCATCAAAGTTGCTGTTGTGGCGCAACGTAGCTGTCGTGTATAAGCCAGTCATAACTCCGGTTCCGCGTATGGATTTTTCCTTGGTTGGTTTGATGGTTTCGGGGGTTCGTCGACCAGTTAAGTCGATGTTCGTGATGAATGAGTGGAGCTTCACCGGACGGTGGATAAATATGAGGCCACATTGACCTAGAGGAAACTAAGACTTTGGCTAGAAAATCCCCATAGACGGTGCCAAATTATTTTACCAAAAAAGTGTTAAACCTTTTCTTAAAACGAATTAATGAGAGGATAGGGGGTAAATCCTAACCAAAGATAATTAACTTCAGATCGAAGAATATTAATATTTTACTAAAAAAGTGTAAACCTTTTCTTAAAAAGAATTAATGAGAGGATAGGGGATAAATCCTAGCCAAAGATAATTAACTTTAGATCGAAGAATATTAAGTGAGAAAATTCAGAAATGGTTAAGTTTGGGAACATTAAGATCATAAAAGATATCAAATGAAAATAATGGGCTTACATTTTCAGTGCTTTTATCCCATAATATATAATAAAGAAGAATGAGAAGATGCACCACTAACAGTTACGGAATATCTCTTTATCGATATCATGATGATGATTACAAGGATCAGTAACAAGGTTTTGAACCTTCTCTTGAGTATTCGGTAGACTCCTTCAGAGAAGATCCAAAAAGAAGAAGAAAAAAAGAAAAGAAAAGTCTCACTCTATCCTTCTCTTATCATGTATATATACTGAGTGTTCCCCATTGCCCATCGGTCTTTAGCCAGGATGCTTTAATCTGCTATTTACACTTTAGGTCGACCTCCCTAACCCCCCTGACGTATGCTTTGCCGTAGAAACTTTCTGATGGTTCGATCTCGATCGTGGATGAGATACTCGTCGTTACGGTGCCTTGCATACACAATCACAATTTAATGACCTTAAACAAATATAAGAGAAATAAAAGAGAGCTCCAATTTAATGCAAGAAGGTCGGTGTTGTACGAGGAACAAGCTAAGAATCTTAATTGCTTCAAAGGTGGTTTTGAATGAAATTAAGTTCATTGAATCAAAAGGTCGGTCACGTCACTCATGACTCATCCATCCTCCCCACTTTTCACCATATATATAATTTAATTTAGTACATGAGTAATCTTTTTTTTCTTTGTTTTCTAATAACTTAAGAACACACTACTATTATTTCTTTTCTTTATATAAATTTCATTTTTAATGAATTGGAAACTCTCGCTTGCAACTATGGCCTCAATAGGGATTTTAAAGGATAAAGACCAACATGTAACACAAGAAAGTTTGTGTTGTTTGTACTCCTAAATCTAGTCTTAATATTCATTGTTTCCAAATCAAAGGACCAATCATCTTTGATTGCTTAACTGACATTATAATTCCGAACCAAATATTACCCTGTAATCCCACTTATCTTTTTTCAAGTACAATTCTTTGATTTTTATTTTCTTTCTAGAAAAGTATGTCCATTTCTATTGTAGCAAACAATGAAGATAATGGATAAACGGATTTATAAAGTAGGTACTAGGTGCAAATTCCCAATTGTTTTTAATAATTTGCACATTTTGTATTAAAAATTGTTTTCTAATGAGAAAATGTTCGTATTTTCTGTTATATAAACGTAGAGGTTTAAGTATATATATTCTAGCTATAATTACAAAGATACTCTAATTCTTTTAGCCAATGGGTTTTTAGGTTGATATGATTAGAAATTATGTTGGAGACTTTTAGGACCCGTTTGTCCATAAATATTTTTTTATTTTTTTTAAATTCTTTTCCAAAGATATGTTTGTTCATGAACTTTTGTAAGCTTTTGAAAATGACTTTTTCAAAATTTTCATTTTCCGACTCACAACACCGTAATATTTTTTCAAGTGTAATGCGTGTCTAAATATAATTTCAATTTAACTCCAAATACTAAATTTTTTATGTCCAAACACATACTTAGTCGGAAAGAACTATCAAATTGAAGTAAATAGTGAATTAAAAAAAAAGAAAAGTAGTACTCCCTCCGTTTCAGTTTACGTGAACTTATTTTCTTTTTGGTTTGTTTAAAAAAAAAATGACCCCTTTTTTAAATTTGAAAATAATTTAGTTTAAACTTATAATTTTTACCCTTAATAAAAAGTATACTCCTTTTTAACTTGTTTAAAACTATAAATATAAAATTTTTTTATATTTAATTAAATTTCGTGTCCAATCAAATAAATATTATTTATATTTTAGTAGGTGAAAAAGACAAGGAGACAAAGAAGAAGGGTAGAGGAAGGGGGTAAAGGACATGGTGATGTTGTCGAGGGGTGAAGAACCTTGGACAAAGAGACATCCCCCTATTACCCACTAACATCAACATCTTGTCCCCACTTTATTAAGTAATTCACTGAATCCAACCCCCCCACCTCCCTTCTCCAAGAAACCACTCCTTATAGTAATATATTTCTCAAAGATAAACCACCATATATCCATCCAAATCTCAAACCAAAAGCCATATCCCAGAATTCCCAAAACCAAGAAACATTAGTTTCAACAATCAAAATTTTAAATCAAGAAAACAGATATCCACAACGGCTTTATTAATTTGGAACACAAGTATTTCAGCAACATTATGGATTTGAAAAGTGTAAACAACTCTGTTGCTGTCCAAAGAAAGAAGACAGACTATAGCAGTTCACAAAAGAATATCAAAAGAATGTTATCAATGAGTTATTTCAGCTTAGAGTCAGTCCTTTTGCTCCTTTGTCTCACAGCATCTTTGCTACTTCTCCCATTGATTCTTCCACCATTGCCGCCGCCACCTTTCTTGTTGCTGCTGCTTCTCCCCATTTTCATACTTCTCCTTCTCATGATCTTAGCATTCATGCCTAATTCCTATTTGTAATACCAAATCATCACATTCTTTTATCTCTTGTACGTTTTCTTTTAGTGATAGTAATTCATAATTTACACTAGTTTAATTACATTCTAGTTTCAGATGGTGAAATATTCTTGATTCAAGAGTTTGTTATATTGGCATAACACCTCAACTCTATAAGCAGAGAAATATCCCAAATACGAGCTGTGCTACACAATGCCTCAATGAGTCGCATTCTAACAAAACACCTTCTCAAGTATACATGTCTCACAAATATTTTTTGCTGGAATAATCACCATACCCTAAGTAACTTTTTCAGGAAATACTTAAAAGGACTCCCATTTCAGCAGCTTGTAATTACTATTAGCATCTACTGGATGCATTTATTAATGAAATCTCAATTTATCTGATTATAAGAAGAAAAAAAAATGAAATACATAACAAATAGAAAGCAGTGCTAATGTGGACGGGGGATTTACAGCCGTACCTTATATTTGTGTCACCTTTTAACATGTATCTTATTTTTAAAAATTATTGATTTGATAGCCAGCTGACAAAAAAATCCGTAATAATATAACAATTACACTCCTGACAGATCGTATTATCTTGGCCTTAACCTGTCTCTGTGGTACCTAAAAGTCATGGATTTAAACCCGTCTTTCTTATAGTCTTTTTTTTTTGGTTGCACGCAGTATGGCTTTTACAGAAATATCTAATCTAATTCTAAGTTTGGCAAGAAACATTTAAAAAACACTGAATATACTAGAGCAACCTTAATGCACAAACACTCGAATGAAGTTGTTTAACCTTGGAGCTAAAACTTCATGTTAATGTAGCATGAAGTTGTTTCATGTTGAAGCTAAAACTTCATGCTAATATAGCATGAAGTTATTTTACATTAAATCTAAAACTTCATGCTAATGCATGTTGAAGGTATTTATCCTACAGTCTACCGTTTGAAAGTTCAAGAAGGAAAGGGGAGGGAGGGGGTGAATTGTGGTCTATTAAAAATTAGTCGACTAACAGTAATTTTAATTGACTGAACACAGTGCAAAATGAAAGATAGCAGTAATTGAAAAGTAGATAACACACAACAATTTTATACCGGTTCGGTAACGTTGTGGTACTTACATCCAGTTTCCCTTGGGTCTGGTTCCCTTAAGATCTTGAAAGTATTACGATACAGATGGTTTTAACTCGTTCACCACCAACGAGAAATAGCAACAATGAACTCTGAATATTTGACACAACTCTCTTTTGTGTTCTAGTTCTTCCTATCTTTTGGGACATGATAACAAAGGATTACAGTGTTTAGGGTAAGAAGTAGAGAGACTTAGAATACAATGTGTGTAGTTGAACAAGTCTTCTATTTGAATATAGCAACCTTCTTATAGGAGAGAAAAGAGTCGTTGAGTCTTGACGAATTTAGAGGCACGAGATCATTGCAAAGGAATTTGACCCAAATGGTGCCCCTTCGAATCCTGCTCTTGGAAGAGCCCAGATTCGATCGTGACTTTCCTTGTCACAAGCTTGCATTGAGCAGTCATTCAAGCCTAGATTGAGATTATTTATGGACACAGAAAATTTGCTGCCGAACTCCTTGATTGACTTTCCTTACTTGGCAATTTGAACTCCTTTGATTGATGTTGAATAAATGAATTCCTTTGATTGGCTATTAATGTAGCAATCACATCTTTGGACAACATCTTCATTCTTTCCTTTTTGCTAGTTCGAATCCCGTAATCCTACAAATTTAACTTAAGATGGTATTGTCATCATTGAAACTTAAACTTAACACAGTTTTGTCACGAGTGCTGAAATTATTTAGTTCATTTGCTAAAACTTCAGTTTAAACATGCTGAAGTTATTTAGTTCATTTGCGAAAACTTCAGACTAAACATGCTTAAGTTCTTGTCTTGCAGCATGTAATTTTCTAATGAGGTATTGCTAATGCATGTTGATGTTATTTAGTTCATTTGCTAAAACTTCAATTTAAACATGCTGAAGTTATTTAGTTCATTTGCGAAAACTTCAAACTAAACATGCTTAAGTTTTTTTCTTACGATATGTAATTTTCTAATGAGTTTCTTGCTAACGTATGCTGAAGTTATTTAGTTCATTTGCTAAAACTTCAAACTAAACATGTTTAAATTATTTAGTTCATTTGTTAAAACTTCAGACTAAACATGCTTAAGTTATTTAGTTCATTTGCTAAAACTTCACACTAAATATACTTACGTTATTTACTTCATTTGTTAAAAGCATGAAGAAGTTTTGTCCCACGGTCTACAATTTTGTCAATAGTCCTAAAGGGTACAATCGTCTTTTTAAATCGCTTTTAACAAAAAAAAAAAAAATAGGGATACAAATAGAAAAGGTATAAATTAAAAGGGGGCAACCAAATAGTGCAGGCCATGCAATTTTTACAATTAGAACTTGTATCCAAAACTCGACAGGATCTAAGTGTAACACGGTCAAACTCATATTTAATTAACTACCAATGGCGCGCTATAAACCACCCAGCAAGCCAGAGCTGTGAGTTACTGCTGTTAAATTCTGCTCTGTAATCTGTGACTTTGATGTAATGTAAATTGCATGGGAATAAAAAATTGATCTCATTTATGTAGTGCATAATTCTGACAGTACATGATTACAAACAGATTTATCACTATTCGTAATTCCCTCCAATAAAAGGGAAAGATAAAGAATCTCAACCTGCCTGGACTTTAGCACCCAAGTTGCAATCCTTTTTGTTCCGGAACATTAGCCCAATAGGTATATCGACAGCTGCAGGTCAAAAATATTGTTGAAATCATAAGCTATTTTAAAGCCAAAATTGCATGAATGGATCTTGCATTTCCCAGTTTAGGTCAATGATGATGCAACTTCAATCGCACTGCCTAATGGCCACGCTGCTTCAACAAGGGAGTTCTTGTATTGAACTTTTTTCACCAATGTGATTTCTTGCTGAGGATCAAGTCCTGCTCAGTAAAGAATAGCAGCAAATCACTCAAAATGCACTGAAATAAAAGTAGTGTCGACTTACGGAAATATGAACCTAGTCTTGCTCACCAAATCCATCTACAAGTAGAGTGTACTGATAGACAAGATCCATGCACAAGTATGGCAAGTTATCAGGATCCACACGAGGAAATGCAGATTTGGCACCCTCAAGTCCAGTTTCACAAGCACGCTTAGCTGCACTTTCGTAATCAACTGGGTGAACTTTTGCCACAGCTAAACTTGGATTAATCATACCAGCCTATGCCCACAACATATAAAATTTGTGTCACACATTAGAGGAAGGAAAAATTTCCCTCTCAGAACAACAAATTAGAGTACTTCTCTCACTCATTAAATTTCCATAAGCAGCTTAACTCGAGCGATTCATACCTCAGCAGCTCTGTCAAAGAAAAATGAAGCAACAAACATATTCTTCTGGCCATCTCCCCCTCCACCATTCCACACCCCACCAAAGGTGCATTTCATGTGGGTACATGTTGGTTCATTAACTTTCAGAGCCTTCAGAGAAACCTCCCTACAACTACTCAAGCTTGAACCTTGAGACATCGCCGATGCTGGATAAACTGCTCCTCCATACTTGTATGACCCTTGAAAGAAAACATTGTTCATCTTCAATTGTATACTTGCTAATACAGGAAAATAAATACATAATTTTCAAATTACAGTTAAGCTCAATGTAAATTAAGGATTCAGCGCTCCTACTTTCTGCACCTTATCAGTGAACAAGAAAAAATATGAAATTCAGGTAAGGGAAGGAGGTTTTTTCTAGTTAACCTTTTTTTTACTTCTTAGAGAGAGAAATGATGCTTCCAGAAAGCACTGCATCAGAAAAAACAAGTATAGAATGATCATTGCACCAGGAGAAAAATAGTAAATACCATGATAGCCTCCCAAGATGCAGGGATTTCCAGATTCATCGGTCGCCTTCAAGATCTCAGCTCGAGCTGCTAGTAAGCCGTAGTGCAAATAGCTGTAAACAATATACATATATCGAATTAAGCTTGTACAGGATAAAGATGACAAAATACCAGATAAGCCCACTCCAAATAACAAGTGAAACATGTTCTCGCCCACAAGTTGGATCAGTGATTCATCTTGATTAAAAAGTTGGATCAAAGATTCAAGAAATTATTTGGAGAGCGCAAAATGTGTACCCTGACATTCTCTAAAATCATCACATAATTATGTATAGAGGATGAGATGGACCTGTGAACGTAAAGGTAGTATTTTGTCCCCTTTAAATACATTTCCTGGACGTATGTATCCTCTCCATCTGATACCTTTGGAGCCTTTTGGGCATCTGACTCTGAGATGGCGTACGCCATTTGTACAGATCCACCTCCAAGATCAACCACTCCAACTGTATCAGAGTATTTCTTGCCCAATTTGCCTAACAAATAATTGATGGTTACCTGCATTGATAGCAGAAACTAAAGATCAGCTAGCTATACAATTGGTTGACCCATATATCAGAGTGTATCAAGAGGTGACACATTGTTTAATCCATATGGTTAGGTTAAAGATCAAGAAAGAGTAATAAAAGTACACATTTTTATTTGAATATGCAAATAATCCTATATGGTAAAACATTTTTTTGCTAAAAAAGAAGCCTTCACAACCTTTTCTAATATATTCTCCAAATTGAGAAAATTAGATTTAGGCATCCAAAGACAACTTGATTTTTCAGATTTCAGAAAGTAATTTTTTTAAAAGTATTTCTAAAAGAAGCACTCCAAATATCTGATGCCTCTCTATAGTTCCAAAAGATACAAGGTGAAGGGGATGTTAATTAATTTTGTATCTGTAATGCAGGATTACTACAACAATAACTACGCCTCAATCCCAAACAAGTTGAGGTCAACCCATGTTGCTCCATTCAAGCTCATCTCAGACCAAAATTTTTACAAAATAAAAATAAATATAAAAAACATAGGAACTAAAGTAAAATTGCTAACATGACTAAAGTATATTCCCAAATAATTGGTATCACCTATATAGATCTTTTTCTTCCGTTGTGCCTATTTTTGCTAAGTCTGCATAGAGACTGTAGGCGTTTCAAGATAACTTTCTTTCATGTGACTTTAGGTCTCCCTCATCCCATTGTAACATCCTCACTCACCATGGTTTCACATTTATGAATTGGTGCATCTCAGGCTGAGGCAGTATTACTATTATCATCAAGATGGCCTGAAGCAGTGTCTAATTGCATAAGATTAAATAGGACAGTGTATCTATTTGCTTACTCTATCTTTTATTTCAATCAGCGCAGGTAGACAATGTTTTTTGTCTTTTGTACGGGAGCTAACATAAGTTCTGTTCTTGTAATTTGGCATCTTCCTGATGCCCTTTCAATGATATTATCTTACTTCATCAAAAAAAAAATCTCTCTACATTATCTCGACCCTCGAGGATGGGACTAAACATGCAACTGTCAGTTTTATATAAAACTCTCCTTCATTTGTCACTCAAATAGGAAAAGATTCCACCTTTCAAAACAGATGATTATTCCACCTGTAATCCTATCTTGCAGTATTAAGCAACGCAGAGGTTTTTAAGGCTTGAACTTGAGGAAGAGAAGGGTAGCTTATGTTAGCTAAGTCTTTCATGAGCAAGAGGTCGGGGAAAATGTACACTGTTTGGAGTATGTTGGTATTGAGAGGATTGTCAGCTTCTGCCAAGGTTTTGTCATGATATGGGCATTCACGAGGAGAAAAAGAAGTTGGAGCACAGGAAATGGCCCCTTTGGTTCTTGAATGGACAAATTAGAAAGAAAAATTTACTGTATATATTATAGAGTTACTTACGCTTCTTGTAAATATTTGGAGCACCTAAAGGATTCCTGAAAGTGTAATTACTGAGTGCTTTTTACAGAAAATTACATTTTTTGTCTAGATCCTCTACCTCAGTATATAGCTTGTAAACCAGGTTGAAGAAAGATGGCCAAAAAGCTTGTAGGAGATGTAGTACTTCTACCAGAAATCAGGTGGGGAAATGAATGCCACAAGAAGAAAGCATTCGGATGGAGAAAGAAACAATTTAGTTGTATATGTCAATAAATTACCATACTCATCAAATAAATAAATAAGCAAAAGAATTCCTTCTTCTCTGGTTCAACAGTTCCACCTTGACATGCTATTCATTAAACTTCTTTGATAGGTTGCTATTCATTAAATTCTTCAAAGGCAACTTGAAGATGCTGATTAGTGATAATTGTTTATTTACATAAAGACCCTAGCTCTTCCTTTGTCAAAAAACAAAAAGAAAATCTACTTTCCCTTTTTAGTTTGCCTTTTCCAATATGTGAGATGTGGGGATGAAGCTCCGAAGCAGTAGCTAGCCTTCACAAATTATCCTCTTCTTGACCCTGAGCCAAAAATCACTCTGTACCATGCCAATAACGCTAAATCTTAGCAAAAAGATCCACTAACCTTGACTTAACTAATCAACATTACATCAGAAGGAACTATACCCAATAAATAGCAGAAAAGTGAATTCAAGACCAGAGATCACAACCACTCCCCTTCAATTATTTTTCATTCTCAAAATCTTTTTTGCTTTTCTCTAATCTATAAGGAGCTCAAATTTATATTAAGCAAGAAACTCTAGTTAAATAATAGTTTTATATACGGAGAAGCTCATAACAGCTTGAAGTTCACATAACATACCCACTGGTAAGCACCTTCTTGATTCCCATCAAGAACAGTGACCGCATCCGCCTTTGCTTTGAAGCTGCTTTTGCTCTTCAGAAAATCCCTCACCTTCAAAACACATTTACATTTGTTCTAAGTACAGACAAGCTTAAAGTAGAAAAGGCCACTCAAAATTCTAACAAAGACATGCCCAAACAGATGAAGGTCTAGGATATGAATCAATCTTACCGCTTGAAGAATCCTGTCAGATGCATCACCTTCCAACTGCCTCAAACCTGCAGTTGCCTAGATAGACTCCATATCAATACTGAGCATATGAGGCGGCTAAAAAATTTGAAATTCAATTACATGAATATTTTAATAAAAAGGTACACTAACCCCAACTCTCACTGGCATATTACTGCGCAAATTGCGTGGAACTACATTCTCTGCTTCCTTCAGAAGTGATAGAAGAGACTCTGCAGCAGCCTCAGGATCACTAGCATATGAACTCAAACCTGGTTTTTTCTGTGGTAGCAAAGCCAATTATAGATGAATATCCGCTGCAAATTGAAAGCATTTAAACAAACTCTAGCAATTCATATGTATTCATATGTAACAAACTAAAAATAGGGAACAAATAAGTTGTTCGTATAGAATTATGGACTTCACCGGAGATGCATTTCCATCAATCGATCAATGCATTTGAATCCGGAACATAATCAACAGAGGCAGATACAAGATGTATAGAGCAAGTGGATTTGGAATTCCACCGTCCATCACAAACGTTTTTATGACCTCTCTAATCAGCTTAGCATTTTTTCGTTCATAAAGAATGAATCCCCCCGATAAAGAAAAATTATCCCCTCCCTTTTACTAAACCACGGAGAACCCCAAGTAGTTAACCAGACAAAATTAGTTGTCACATTCTACCAGCCATGTTGATTTGCCAAACTACGTTAGCTATTCATAAAGCTTGCTTCACACAAAATTTAGCTCGCTTGCACAGTAAACTCCAAATTAAACTGATGGAGCATCTCCCCTAGCCACTGACCACTGTTACCCACCATCTTTTGAAGCATTATATATGTGTGTATACTTACTTTAATTGTCAGATGCAGTGGGTTCAGCTCTTCATATATATCCTAACCTTTTTTCCCACTTACATGCTCTGACCCAAACACAATAGGTTGGACAGAAGTCACTGTGTCCAAACTATTCTTTTGGGATCAACAATATGAATCATCTATAAGCTAGTCATATAGCATGCTACAGCACAAAGTTTATCTTGCTTTCTTTGCAAACTTTAAGTTATACTAATGGGGTATCTCTCTCATAACACCATTATCCACCCTATAGCCCAGACACAGTAGGTCTAGCAGAGGGTAGATTTCAAATATGATCGCTCAACTTTTATTTTACTGCCCAAAAGTCATTGAACTATTTTTTGTAACATAAATTCACTCAACTTTGCTCAAGTATCACAGAAAGTCACTGAACATTTATTTTGTGACCAAAAGATTCAACTTTGCCTATATATCGTATAAAATGTCTCTTTTGTTTCCTCCTCTGACTTACTGCGATACTAGGCAAAGTTGAGTGACTCTTTGGTTAACAGTTTAGTGACTTTCATGATACTTGGGGAAAGTTCAGTGATTCTTTCCGCAATAAAAAATATTTTAGTGACTTTGTTAGTATAATAAAGTGAGAGTTAAGTGACCATCTACGAAATCAAGCTCTCTGTTTCCAAATTAGATCCTGCTGGTATCGACATTATGAATCAACTATAATGTTTGGGGAAAATGATTAGATTAATTTAAAAGAGTAAAAATTACCTGCACGAAAAGTTCGAGTTCATTGCCAATGGGAACGAGATCCAAGTTCTCATCGAAGCAGAAAACGTGAACTCTACTACCAGAACTACCAGCATCAAATATGACCGCGTATCTCATAGATCTGAGATTCGGAGAGAATTTCCGATTCAGAGACTCCATAGAATCAGAAGGCGAACGCGTAGGCATTACATAAAGCACGAGAGAAACAAGGAACAGAGGTACGCAGATCACGAGGATCACGCCTTTGTATCTCTGGATCTTATCGGAGAATGATTCTCCACCTCCGTATTGCCTGTTTCGTTTCAATGTCTTCTCCATTTGAAGTGCAGGATCGAGCTGCTGTTGTGCCTCTAATAGCTCGGCTGCCGATGGTGATCGGTATCGGATCTTGCCGTTTCCCGGCGCCGGCGCCTGAGTCTCCTGTACGGCCTCCAGCTCGAAATCTTCTTCTCTCTAGTTGTAGTGTCTCTGGATCACACACAATGCGCCGATCCGAGACTACAGGATAAGCAAATGGGCAAATGCACCGGGAAGGAAAGAGAGACACTTTTTCTATACGGTTTAGGAGTATTATATTATATGTCTTAACTCTACTGAGATTATAACTGCTAAACCGGGCGGTCTGGCAAAAGTCCTCACACTTTTTCTATTTTTTCTATTTTCTATTCCCAAACGTGTAAAATAATTTAACTTCATTTTAGAAAGAGAAAAAAGTTCCAATTTAAATTAAGTAATTTTATTCTGCATCAAACTTATTAAACATTACTCTATTTTTAGAAAAAAAATTATTTTTACACTTGACCACTAGAGGAGTTTCAATAAGAAAGATTATGTTAAACTATCGTCAAAAGTTGACTAAATTTATTTATTTTTTCTTGAAAATTTTGAATACATGGAGTCCACCAATTTCACACTAAACTTTAGTTAGTGGCAAGGAAAAATACGAAACGATAATGTAGACATCAAAATTTTAAAGGATCGAGCTAAATCCTAAATTCAAGATACTACAGAACTCTTGAAATCCTATGAGTCTATCGGGGTTTCTTGGAAGTTACTCTAATCTAAACCCTAACACACACCTACATAAAGGGATACATATTCTCTTTAAGAGGGTCTCAAAAATCCCATAAATTTTTGGGATATTTACAAAGCAATCAAGGCATAAAATAATGCCATGATCAATAGATGTTCTTCTTGATAATTAAATACTTCAAGAAGAATATCCATACAAAGATCGACTTTCATGGAGATTAAATAATCCAGAGAGGTCGTATCATCCTAAGTTCGAGAATACGTTGATCCAGCCCTCGAATCACGGAGAACAATTCGGAGGAAGAATCAAGGGATAAACAGAGTTGTAACCCGCAATGTTTATCAATAAATCACTTTATTCTTTTATGGTTGCGATTTATTTTTCGTATGTCGAAAATTTATTGCAAACAAATTGACACGCCCAGTGGGACCAGTTCTGCCCTTCATCTCTTCCTCCCATAAATCGAAAACTCCAAGTTTCAAAATCATTTGTTGCGATGGTCGAGTACTTCAAGTTTCGGCAAACCTACACCCCGACAAACCTTGAAGTATGGGGCATTTGTAGACATCGAAATATAAAGGATCAAGCTAAATCCTAAATTCAAGATACTACAGGACTCTTGAAATCTTAGGAGTCTATCAGGGTTTCTTGGAAGTTACTCTAACCTAAACCCTAACGCATATCTATATAAAGGGATACATGTTGTCACGACCCAAATTTCCCTCCATTGGGTACCATGATGGTACCTAGTCCTAGGGACTGGGTAAGCCTAACATTTACTGAATAACAATAATAATAAAGGAAATCTAACGGTCTCTATATAGAAATCTTGACAGAATTTGCAATTTCTCAAAAACCGGTAATACAAGTCATAAGCTCTATGAAATTTCCTACAACTTCTAAATACAACCGTTTAGAAATAAGTAATAACAGTTGAATAAAAGAAGGAAGGTGACTCCGAAGCCTGCGAACGCAGCAGCAGGTTTACCTTGAGTCTCCTCGACAATTATCCGCGCAGCTGTTAACAATCAATACATGGATCTACACAAAAAAATATGCAGAACTGTAGTATGAGCACACCTCAGCGGTGCCCAGTAAGTATATAGACTAACCTCGGTGAAGTAGTGACGAGGACTAGTCAAGACACCACTGGTCTAATAAGTTATAGAGACATAAATATAGAAATGACAGAACAGGACATCTATCTAATGACTGCACAATATGATAAATAACCGAACACCTACAATGCGGAAGAAATACAACAAACTCCTTGATTAAATGAGGAAAACCACAATAGATTAATGCAATAAAACCAAGTTTGAGTAAGAAATTGTTACCCACAAGATTCCATTGAAAATCCGTCAAAGAATCGCCTTCTCCCGAGCTCAAAATCAAAATTGGAGTGAAAATGAACAAACCCTCGAATATAAACTCTCTGCTCAGCGATGACTGCACCTCCGGCTAATTGGACCGCACATGCAGTCTCGCACCTGCGGAAAATATATCGCAGGTGCGAAAACTCACTAAATGAACTAGGGCCGCACCTGCGAGCCTGGATGCCCTTGACCAAAACCGCACCTGCGACGCCCTCCACTGCACCTGCGTGTCCGCACCTGCGGCTCCCCATCTGCAGGTGCGAAACACCAGAACTAGCAATGCTTTCAGCTGGTTTCTAAGCCCAAAATCATCCCGTTGAGCATCCGAAATATCCCCAAGGCCCCCGGGACCTCAACCAAACTTACCAACCAGTACTAATACCTTATCCAAACTTGGTCGAACCTTCAAAACACATCACATAATCATAAAAATCGTCAATTATGCATGGATTCAAGCCTAAGAACTTATGAAATTTCCAAAATCCACAACTGATACCGAAACACGTCAAAACTAGCCCGAATTACCTCAAATTTGACACACAGGTTACAAATGACACTACGAACCTACAGCCACTTCCGGAATTCTATTTCCGGCTCGATATCAAGATTTCACCTATCGGCCGAACTCACTGAAAATCTAACTTTCGCCAATTCAAGCCTAAATCTACCACCGACCTCGAAAAAACATTCCAGACGCGCTCCTCAGCCCAAAATCACCATACGAAGCTGCTGATATCATCCATAACTCGTTCCAGGGCCGTTTATATAAAAAGTCAAATTTCGGTCAAAACTTCACTGTTTAAACTTCCACAACAATAGTCCTTCTTCCAATTCGACTCTGAATCATCCGGTAACTGAATTCAACTATGCACGCAAGTCGATATACATAATACGAAGTTGTTCAAGATCTTATGCCACCGAACGGAGCTTAAATTCTCAAAATGACTGGTCGGGTCGTTACATTATCCCCATCTTAAAATAAATGTTCGTCCTCGAACGTGTCAAGATTCGCCTCGAAGTCTTCAAATCACTGAAAGCACACTTCCAAAAATACACTCGCGGGTGATCCCACGTCACCCCAATCTACAGAAGCCTGACGACACCATATCAACTGCGATTTAGCCTTTCTACCAACACCGGTAAGCCTCAGACCTCAAATTCTCACCTTCTCTTCATTTCCACAAGACCTGATTCTAAATCCATATCAAGTATTAGTCTCAACCAGCTACATCCAATCATGCCTACACCCACAAGGTACAAACACACAACATAACACACCACACATAGGCCCTTAATAACACTTCTGATCGCAATAGCTTCCCGAAATCAACTCAGCACCGAAAATTAGCCTCATATCCGATAGAACTCTGTTTCAAACCTCCATCACGCTGGTAATAATTTAAGAAACACGAGGACCTCATACTTTGACACCCGAATCACCAAGCCACAACTAATACCACCGGGCACACACCCCGCAAGCAAAAACTCAAGGAGCACAGAACGAAAATGACTAAAAAAAAGAGGAACACATAAGGAAACTATCAAACAAGCCCGACAGGCACAAATCTCGATCAATTCTAACCTATAAAACAATATAACAAGGAAATAATTAAAGCACATGAACAAATCACAAGGATCCCATCCTGGTATGATTTTCACCGCGGTACTCAACTCGGTTCAAACACATCGAATCACGAAGGATCACGAGGATCTCGCCCTCAAATCTACATCACAAATAGGATATATATATCCCACCAACTGAAACTTTTCACTAGATCGCTTCCTTCAACAAAATTACAACACGTGTTGGCTCCCACACCGATGAAGCATAAGAATCACAGCTCGTAACCACTATACTCAGGAATCATATCAAGCCTACCGTACTGGACAACATGAATTTACTACTAGTCTCATATATATCAATAATAAATAGAAACAACGATTGACACGGGCTACCACTCACAGAATCTCCCAACAGGGGAAAACATGAAACTAGAGTGCAAACCATGAAACTAACTCATAAACGAAGCAACAAATGAGGGAACTCGACCCGAACAGTAGAGCTATAATGAAATAAAAATGGTGCTCCTCTGTAACAATTCAAAACATAACTGTACGATAACATCTGTCACATGGCCTCCAGCCTACTATACGAAACACATCAACGTGTCGGGCCTCCCCCTCTAGGGCGCCCTCTACTCACATGAATGCCCTGCTGTAACACATCTGCCCGGAGCCTGGGACAATATCTCACCCTGTGACAAGCATCTCCATACTCAAAATAACCTCTCTGCTGGCGTGTCTGTGGAAACTGTGCGATACGAGTACTCTGAGACCCACGAGTACCTTAAACCCCATGCGAAGCCGGTAATGCAAACTGAACTGGCTGACCCACAAAACCTCTACCGCGTCGCACCCTGCCTCCAAAATAAGGACCAACAGATCTCTCTGGTCTACGAGGCCTCCTCGCCTCCCTGGACTCTCTCTCCTGATCTCTTCTGTTCTCTCGCTCCCGGTCCCACATGCCCTCTAACCAGCGAGCGATCCCTACCACTTGCTGAAACGAAACATACGACTCCAACTCTCGAGCTATGTTTAACCTAATATCATGCCTGAGCCCTTCAATGAATCTACGGACCCGCCCTCTAACTGTAGCGACTAAGGCAGGTGCATGCCTGGCCAAATCACTGAATCTGATGGCATACTCTAATACTGACATAATGCCCTGGCGCAACTTCCCAAACTCAACGCGCCATCCATCCCGAAGGGATGGGGTACAAACACTCTCAAGAACATCTCTGAAAACTGACTCCATGTAAGTGAAGCTGACTCGGCCGGGCTACACAGCTCACATGCCCGCCACCACTGATATCCCGCTCCCTGAAGCTGGAATGTAGTAAAAGCAACCCCACTTGTCTCAACAATATCCAAAGTGCGGAGGATGCTATGGCACTCCTCTAGAAAAATTTGTGCACTCTCTGATGCCAATCCGCTGAATGTAGGAGGGTTATATCTCTTGAACCTTGCAAATCTAAGCTGTGCTCCCTCACATGTTGCTGCTTTGACCATGAGTTGAACTGGAACCACAGGCTGTGTCACTATGACACTTGGACCCTGACCAACGTTAACTCACTGCTCTGGAGTGTGGACGCTGGGAGTCTGGGCTCCTCCCCCGGTCGGTGAAGTAACTGGTGCAACTTGAAATAACCCCGTCTGAGCCGATGTACCAAACATGCTCAGGAACTATGCTAAAGTCTCCTAAAGTCCGGGGGTAACAACAGGCGCCTCTGGTGCCTGCCCCCCAACTGGAACTGCTAGTGGCTCCTCAAAGGCTGCTCTGGTAGGTGTCCTAACTGCGGTACGTGCTCTTTGTCGACCTCGGCCTTTGCCCCTAGCAAAATCTATCTCGGGGGTAACATCATTAGGAACCGCGGCTCGTGTCCTCACCATCTGTGAGAGAATAGAATGAAAAAATTCAAACTTCAAGGTCAATGAATTCGCATGATAGGAATGAAAGAAATGGAATTGTACTAATAGTTCGATAGCCTCTCGAAGATAAGTACAGACGTCTCCGTACCGATCCGCAAGACTCTACTAAACTCGCTTATGACTCGTATCACCTATGAACCTAGGGATCTGATACCAACTTGTCACGATCCAAATTTTCCTCCGTTGGGTACCGTGATGGCACCTAGTCTTAGGGACTAGGTAAGCCTAACATTTACTGAATAACAATAATAATAAAGGAAATCTAACGGTCTCGATATGGAAATCTGGACATAATTTATAATTTTCCAAAAATCGGTAGTACAAGTCATAAGCTCTACGAAATTTCCTACAACTTCTAAATACAACCGTTTAGAAATAAGTAAGAACAGTTGAATAAAAGAAGGAAGGTGACTCCGAAGCTTGCGAACGCAGCAACAGGTTTACCTTGAGTCTCCTCGGCAATGATCTGCGTAGCTATTAACAATCAATACCTGGATCTGCACAAAAAATGCGTAGAAGTGTAGTATGAGCACACCACAGCGGTGCCCAGTAAGTATCAAGACTAATCTCAGTGAAGTAGTGACGAGGACTAGTCAAGATACCACTGGTCTAATAAGTTACAAAGACATAAATATAGAAATGACAGAATAAGACATCTATCTAATAACTGCACAATATGATAAATAACAGAACACCTACAATGCGGAAGAAATGCAGCAAACAACAACGGAACAACATAATAATACACAAGAAGGATAGTCGGAAGTACAAGCCAGAACTGGAAACCACAACACAATAAGAAGACCAGTAACTCAGCACTGCATTAGTTTGTCCACATCAGTCCTTAGCCAATAAAACCCAATAAATTGGTCAAATCCTCGAGTGAAACTTTTCAACCGCAAGTTTATATTGAAATTTTTTAAAAATATAATCATTTCAGTGGGAAAATTTCCTTTGAAATATACTTCCTCCAAAGACACATAAATATACTTTACAAAACGGAATTCTCAAACATAATTTCCTTTCCATAAAAGCTTTTCAAATGTACCTTTCTAGTAAATGTTTTTCAAACATAATTTCCTTCAAATAAATGCTTTGCAAAAATACCTTTAGAAAATAATGACCTTGCGAACATAGTTTCCTTCAAGGTAAATTCCTTTAAACTTTACTTTTCAATAATTGTCTTTCAGACATAGTTTTCTTCAAGATAAAAGCTTTTAAAATATAATTTTCCAAAGAAAGTGTCCGTTAAACATAGTTTTCTGTAACATAAATATTTTTCAAAATTTTTTTTCTTTTTCAAAGGATTTGTCATTCAAACATAGTTTTATTCAAGATAATTGTTTCAAATTGGACTTCCCAAATAATTTTATTTCAAACATAATTTCTTTGATAAAATCTACTGGGATCCCGTCCCGTAGTTCAGAATTAGTCATGCAGTATAAGAGAATATCCCGGAATATGTCCGTAGTCCCAAAATAAATATGCAGTCNCGACAGGGATCCCTTGGCTCAACACAAAATATCACATGGTGGAATCTTCCGGGATACGTCTCGTAGTTCCCAATGTAAATATGCAGTGGGGGGGGAGCTCCCGAAATACGTCTGTAGTCCCAATTTAAATATGTAATGCAGTACATGGGGAAAGCTCCCAGAATACGTCTGTAGTCCCATTTTAAATATGCAATGCAGTTTAGAGGGAAAGCTCCCGGAATACGTCTGTAGTCCCAATTTAAATATGCAGTACAAGGGAAAAGCTCCCGGAATACGTCCGTAGTCCCAATTTAAATATGCAGTGCAACAACCAAAGACAACAATAATAGCAATGCAGAAAACTCGTACATCACCACATCAAATATAAAGCAATCAGGACAATGCCACAGGATACAGTGAATAAATCAATACAAGAACTTCAATTCACAAAGAAATAGTAGAACATTATTCACAAAGAATAATCACGGCACAAAATACTAAGTACAAAAGGGAACAACTTGACCAGGGAAAACAAGACAAGCAACAAATCCACAAATTCAAGTCAACAGTAAGAAGACAACACAAGTCAAATAATTCCATGTAAGGACGAGTCGACTAAGATATAAGTTATCTAAACCCCTTATGAGGTTGAGAAAATTATGAGGGATATTCAACAATTTAATTAATTATAGGTAGTTTATGAAAAATATAGCATGATGATAGAGAGGTAAAACCTTTGGTTGACTCAAATTAGAGTCAAGTAGGCAGTAAGGGTGGATCCTAAAGCGGTTAGTTCTAATCAAGCATGCATAGGTGAAACTAGCAGATAAGGACTCAAGCGTATCAAGATCAGCTTCATACAATGTTAATATAGGACCTAAGAATCCAAAAATGTCAACCTTCTAAAAATAAGTCCGAGTACACACTCGTCACCTCACGTACATGGATTACAATCAACATAGAAGACTCAAATCCTAAGGGGTAATTTCCCCACATAAGGTTAGGCAAGATACTTACCTCAACCGCTCAAATCAAGCTTGAAATCATGTTCTTGCCACGCGTATCTGACTCCAAATGGACCAAATATAATCAAATCAGTAGCATCGTGTAAATAATACTACAAGCAACTAGTTTAACTAATAAATTCGAAGCTAAGACGCGAAATTATGAAAATTACCCAAAAAGTCCCCTGGGACCACGTCTCGGAATCAGGTAAAATTTACAAATTATCAACACCCGCTCATTTATGAGAACACTCGAACAAGAATCATCAAAATACAACGTCAAAATCTCACTCAAATCTCGGATTTTCAATTGGGGAACTTTTTCTCCCATTTCCAAACTTTTACTCTCAAACTCCTTGATTAAATGAGGAAAACCACAATATATTAATGCAATAAAACCAAGTTTGAGTACGAAATTGTTACCCACAAGATTCCTCTGAAAATATGTCAAAGAATCGCCTTCTCCTGAAGCTCAAAATCAAAATTGGAGTGAAAATGAACAAACCCTCGAATATAAACTCTCTACCCAGCGATGACCGCACCTCCAACTAATTGGACCGCACATGCGGTCCCGCACCTGCGAAAAATACATCGCAGGTGCGAAAACTCACCAAAATGAACTGGGGCCGCACCTGCGATCACTGGGCCGCATCTGCGGCTCCGCACCTGCGAAACCCTGTCTGCACCTACGAGCCTGGATTACCTTCACCAAAACCGCACCTACGACGCCCTCCACTGCACCTTCCTGTCCGCACCTGCGGCTCCCCATCTGCAGGTGCGAAACACCAGAACTAGCAATGCTTCAGTTGGTTTCTAAGCCAAAAATCATCCCGTTGAGCATCCGAAACATCCCCGAGGCCCCCGGGACCTCAACCAAACTTACCAACTAGTCCTAATACCTTATCCAAACTTAGTCGAGCCTTCAAAACACATCACATAATCATCAAAATCGCCAATTATGCATGGATTCAAGCTTAAGAACTTATGAAATTTCCAAAATCCACAACAGATGCCGAAACACGTCAAAACTAGCCCGAATGACCTCAAATTTGACACACAGGTCACAAATGACACTACGAACCTGCAGCCACTTCCGGAATTCCATTCTGGGCTCGATATCAAGATTTCACCTATCAGCTGAATTCAAGCTTAAATCTACCACCAACCTCGAAAACACATTCCGGACGCGCTCCTCTGCCCAAAATCACCATACGAAGCTGCTGATATCATCCATAACTCGTTCCGGGGCTGTTTACATAAAAAGTAAAATTTCGGTCAAAACTTCACTATTTAAACTTCCACAACATTAGTCCTTCTTCCAATTCAACTTCGAATCATTGGGTAATTGAATTCAACCATGCATGCAAGTCGATATACATAATACGAAGCTGTTCAAGACCTTATGCCACCAAACAGAGCTTAAATTCTCAAAACTATCGGTCGTGTCGTTACATTCTCCCCCTCTTAAAACAAACGTTCGTCCTCGAACGTGCCAAGATTCGCCTCGAAGTCTTCAAATCACTGAAAGCAAACTTCCAAAAATACACTCGCGGGTGATCCCACGTCACCCCAATCTACAGAAGCCCGACAACCTTTCTACCAACACCGATAAGCCTAAGACCTCAAATTCTCTCCTTCTCTTCATTTCCACAAGACCCGATTCTAAATCCATATCCAGTATTAGTCTCAACCAGCTACATCCAATCATGCCTACACCCACAAGGTACGACCACACAACATAACACACCACACATAGGCCCTTAATAACACTTCTGATCACAATAGCTTCCCGAAATCAACTTAGCACTGACAATTAGCCTCATATCCGATAGAACTCTGTTTCAAAACTCCATCACGCTGGTATAATGCAAGAAACACGAGGACCTCATACTTTGACACCCGAATCACCAAGCCACAACTATTACCACCGGGCACACACCCCGCAAGCAAAAACTCAAGGAGCACAGAACAAAAATGACTGAAAAAAGAGGAACACATAAGGAAACTATCAAACAACCCGACAGGCACAACTCTCTATCAATGCTAACCAACAAAACAATATAACAAGGAAAGAATTAAAGCACATGAACAAATCACAAGGATCCCATCCTGGTATGATTTCCACCGCGGTACTCAACCCGGTTCAAACACATCGAATCACGAAGGATCACGAGGCTCTCGCCCTCAACTCTACATCAAAAATAGGATATATATATCCCACCAACTGAAACTTTTCACTAGATCGCTTCCTTCAACAAAATTACAACACGTGATAACTCCCACACCAATGGAGCATAAGAATCACATCTCGTAACCACTATACTCAGGAATCACATCAAGCCTACCGTACTGTACAACAGGAATTTACTACTGGTCTCATATCTCTCAATAATGAATAGAAACAATGATAGACATGTGCTACCACTCACAGAATCTCCCAACAGGGGAAAACATGAAAATAGAGTGCAAAGCATGAAACTAACTAATAAACGAAGCAACAAATGAGGGAACTCGTCCCGACCAGCAGAGCTATAATGAAATACAAATGGTGCTCCTCTGTAACAATTCAAAACATAACTGTACGATAACATCTGGCACATGGCCTCCAGCCTACTATACGAAACACATCAACGGGTCGGGCCTCCCCCTTTTGGGCGCCCTCTATCACCTGAATGCCCTGCTATAAAACATTTGCCCCGAACCTGGGACAATCTCTCACCTTATGACTGGTATCTCCACACTCAAAACAACCTCTCTGCTGGCGTGGATGTGGAAACTGTGCGATACGAGTACTCTGAGACCCACGAGTATCTGAAACCCCATGCGAAGCCGGTAATGCAAACTAATATGGTTGACCCACAAAACTTCTACCGTGTCGCACCCTGCCTCCAAAATAAGGACCAACAGATCTCTCTGGTCTACGAGGCCTCCTCGCCCCCCTGGACTCTCTCTCCTGATCTCTTCTGTTCTCTCGCTCCTGGTCCCACATGCCCTCTAACCAGCGAGCGATCCCTACCACCTGCTGAAATGAAACATATGACTCCAACTCTCGAGCCATGCTGAACCGAATATCATACCTGAGCCCTTCAATGAATCTACGGACTCGCCCTCTAACTGTAGCGACTAAGGCAGGTGCATGCCTGGCCAAATCACTAAATCTGATGGCATACTCTAATACTGACATAATGCCCTGGCGCAACTGTCGTAACTTCTCGCGCCATGCATCCCGAAGGGACTGGGGTACAAACTCTCTCAAGAACATCTCTGAAATCTAACTCCACGCAAGTGAAGCTTACTCGGTCGGGCTAGCCAACTCACATGCCCGCTTCCACTGATAGGCCGCTCCCTGAAATTGGAATGTAGTAAAAGCAACCCCACTTGTCTCACCAATATCCAAAGTGCGGAGGATTCTATGGCACTCCTCCAGAAAACTTTGTGCACTCTCTGATGCCAATACGCTGAATGTAGGAGGGTTATATCTTTTGAACCTTACAAATCTAAGCTGCTCTCCCTCAGATGTTGTTGCTTTGACCATAAGCTGAACTGGAACCATAGGTTGTGTCACTATGACACCTGGACCCTGACCAACGTGAACTCATGGCTCTGGAGTGTGGACGCTGGGAGTCTGGGATCCTCCCCCGGTCGGTGAAGTAATTTGTGCAACCTGAAATAACCCCGCTTGAGCCGATGTACCAAACATGCTCAGGAACTGTGCTAAAGTCCCCTGAAGTCCCGGGGTAACAATAGGCGCCTCTGGTGACTGCCCCCCCAACTGGAACTGCTGGTGGCTCCTCAAAGGCTGCTGTGGCAGATGGCTTAACTGCGGCACGTGCTCTTTGTCGACCTCGGACTCTGCCCCTAGCGACATCTGTCTCGGGGGTAACATCATCAGGAACCGCAGCTCGTGTCCTCACCATCTGTGAGAGAAAGGAATGATAAATTTCAAACTTCAAGGTCAATGAACTCGTACGATAGGAATAAAAGAAATGGAATTGTCCTAATAGTTCGGTAGCCTCTCGAAGATAAGTACAAACGTCTCCGTACCGATCCGCAAGACTCTTCTAAACTCGCTTATGACTCGTAGCACCTATGAACCTAGGGCTCTAATACCAACTTGTCACAATCCAAATTTCCCTCCGTTGGGTACCGTGATGGCACCTAGTCTTAGGGACTAGGTAAGACTAACATTTACTGAATAAAAATAATAATAAAGGAAATCTAACGGTCTCGATATAGAAATCTTGTCAGAATTTACAATTTTCCAAAAATCGATAATACAAGTCATAAGCTCTACGAAATATCTTACAACTTCTAAATACAACCGTTTAGAAATAAGTAAGAACAGTTGAATAAAAGAAGGAAGGTGACTCCGAAGCCTGCGAACGCAGCAGCAGGTTTACCTTGAGTCTCCTTGGCAATGATCCGCGTAGCTATTAACAATCAATACCTGGATCTGCACAAAAAAATGCGCAGAAGTGTAGTATAAGCACACCACAGCGGTGCCCAGTAAGTATCAAGACTAACCTCAGTGAAGTAGTGACGAGGCCTAGTCAAGACACCACTGGTCTAATAAGTTGCACTGACATAAATATAGAAATGACAGAATAGGACATCTATCTAATGACTACACAATATGATAAATAATAGAACACCTACAATGCGGAACAAATACAACAAACAACAACAGAATAACATAATAATATACAAGAAGGATAGTCGGAAGTACAAGCCATAACCAGAAACCACAACACAATAAGAAGACTAGTAACTCAGCACTGCATTAGTTTGTCCACATCAGGCCTTAGCCAATAAAACCCAATAAATTGGTCAAATCCTCGAGTGAAACTTTTCAACCGCAAGTTTATATTGAAATTTTTTAAAAATATAATCATTTCAGTGGGAAAATTTCCTTTGAAATATATTTCCTCCAAAGATACATAAATATACTTTACAAAACAGAATTCTCAAACGTAATTTCCTTTCCCTAAAAGCTTTTCAAATGTACCTTTCTAGTAAATATTTTTCAAACATAATTTCCTTCAAATAAATGCTTTGTAAACATACCTTTAGAAAATAATAACCTTGCAAACATAGTTTCCTTCAAGGTAAATTCCTTTAAACTTTACTTTTCAATAATTGTCTTTCAGACATAGTTTTCTTCAAGATAAAAGCTTTTCAAATATAATTTTCCAAAGAAAGTGTCCTTTAAACATAGTTTTTTTTAACATAAACATTTTTCAAATATTCTTTTTTTCTCTTAAAGGAATGTCATTCAAACATAGTTTTATTCAAGATAATTGTTTTTCAAATTGGACTTCCCAAATAATTTTCTTTCAAACATAATTCCTTGGATAAAATCTACCGGGATCCCGTCCAGTAGTTCAGAATTAGTCATGCAGCATAGGGGAATCTCTCGGAATACGTCCGTAGTCCCAAAATAAATATGATATCTGGGGGATCTTCCGGAATACGTCTGTAGTCCCAAAGTAAATATGCAGTACAGAAGGGTGGGAAAGCTCCTGGAATACGTCTGTAGTTCCAATTTAAATATGCAATGCAGTACAGAAGGAAAGCTCCCAGAATACGTCTGTAGTCCCAATTTAAATATACAATGCAATACAGGGGAAAGCCCCCGGAATACGTCCTTAGTCCCAATTTAAATATGCCGTACAGGGGGAAAGCTCCCGAAATACGTCCGTAATCCCAATTTAAATATGCACTGCAACAACCAAAGACAACAATTATAGCAATGCAGTAAACTCGTACATCACCACATCAAATACAAAGTAATTAGGACAATGCCACAAGATACGGTGAATAAGTCAATACAAGAACTTCAATTCACAAAAAAACAGTAGAACATCATTCACAAGGAATAATCACGGCACAGAATACTAAGTGCAAAAGGGAACAACTTGACCAAAGAAAAACAAGACATGCAACAAATACACAAATTCAAGTCAACAGTAAGAAGACAACACAAGTCAAACAATTACATGTAAGGACGAGTCGACTAAGATGTAAGTTATCTAAACCCCTTATGAGGTTGAGCAAATTATGAGGTATATTAAACAATTTAATTAATTATAGGTAGTTTATGAAAAATATAGCATGATGATAGAGAGGTAAAACCTTTGGTTGAGTCAAATCAGAGTTAAGTAGGCAGTAAGGGTGGATCCTAAAGCGGTTAGTTCTAATCAAGCATGCATAGGTGAAACTAGCAAATAAGGACTCAAGCGTATCAAGATCAGCTTCATACAATGTGAATATAAGGACCTAAGAATCCTAAAAGGTCAACCTTCTACAAATAAGTCAGAGTACACACTCGTCACCTAGCGTACATGGATTACAATCAACATAGAAGACTCAAATCCTAAGGGGTAATTCCCCCACACAAGGTTAGGCAAGATACTTACCTCAACCGCTCAAATCAAGCTTGAAATCACGTTCTTGCCACGCGTATCCGAATCCAAATGGCCCAAATCTAATCAAATCAATAGCATCGTGTAAATAATACTACAAGTAACTAGTTTAACTAATAAATTCGAAGCTAAGATGCGAAATTAGAAAAATTACCCAAAAAGTCCCTTGGACCCACGTCTCAGAATCGGGTAAAATTTATAAATTATCAACACCCACTCATTTATGAGAACACTCGAACAAGAATCATCAAAATCCGACGTCAAAATCTCACTCAACTCTCGAATTTTTAATTGGGGAACTTTTTCTGCCATTTCCAAACTTTTACTCTCAAACTCCTTGATTAAATGAGGAAAACCACAATAAATTAGTGCAATAAAACCAAGTTGGAGTAAGAAATTGTTACCCACAAGATTCCTTTGAAAATTCGTCAAAGAATCGCCTTCTCCCGAGCTCAAAATCGAAATTGGAGTGAAAATTAACAAACCCTCGAATATAAACTCTCTGCCCAGCGATGACCGCACCTGCGGCTAATTGGACCGCACCTTCGGAAAATACATCGCAGGTGCGAAAACTCACTAAATGAAATGGGGCCGCACCTGTGATCACTAAGCTGCATCTGCGAGCCTGGCTGCCCTTGACCAAAACCGCACCTGCGACGCCCTCCATCGCACCTGCGGCTCCTCATCCGCAGGTGCGAAACACTAGAACCAGCAACGCTTCAAGCCTAAGAACTTATGAAATTTCCAAAATCCACAACTGATGCTGAAACACGTCAAAAACTAGCCCAAATGAACTCAAATTTGACACACAGGTCATAAATGACACTACCAACCTACAACCACTTCCGGAATTCCATTCCGGGCTCGATATCAAGATTTCACCTATCGGCCGAAATCGCCGAAAATCTAACTTTAGCCAATTCAAGCCTAAATCTACCACAGACCTCGAAAACATATTCTGGACGCGCTCCTCAGCCCAAAATCACCATACGAAGCTGCTGACATCATCCATAACTCGCTCCGGGCCGTTTACGTAAAAAGTAAAATTTCGGTCAAAACTTCACCGTTTAAACTTCCACAACAACAGTCCTTCCAATTCGACTCCGAATCGTCCGGTAACTGAATTCAACCATTCACGCAAGTCGATATACATAATACGAAGCTGTTCAAGACCTTATACCACCGAACGGAGCTTAAATTCTCAAAATGACCGGTCGGGTCGTTACACATGTTCCCTTTAAGAGGGTCTCAAAAATCCCATAAATTTTTGGGATATTCACAAAGCGATCAAGGCATAAAATAATGTCATGATCAATAGATGTTATTCTTGATAATTAAATACTTCAAGAAGAATATCCATACAAAGATCGACTTTTATGGAGATTAAATAATCCAGTGAGGCCTGTATCGTCCTATGTTCAAGAATACGCTGATCCAGCCCTCGAATCACGGAGAACAATTCGGAGGAAGAATCAAGGGATAAACAGAGTTGTGATCCGCAATGTTTATTAATAAATCACTTTATTCTTTTGTGGTTGCAGTTTATTTTTTGCATGTTGAAAATTTATTGCAAACAAATTGGCATGCCCAGTGAGACCAGTTCTGCCCTTCATCTCTTCCTCCTGTAAATCGAAAACTCCAAGTTTCAAAATTATTTGTTGCAATGGCCGAGTACTTCAAGTCTCGTCTTCATGTTTCGGCAAGCCTACACCCCAACAAACCTTGAAGTAGGGGGCATTTGTAGATATCAAAATTTTAAAGGATCAAGCTAAATCCTATGTTAAAGATACTACAGAACTCTTGAAATCCTAGGAGTCTATTAGAGTTTCTTTGAAGTTCCTCTAACCTAAACCCTAACGCACACCTATATAAAGGGATACATATTCCCTTTAAGAGGGTCTCAAAAAATCCCATAAATTTTTGGGATATTCACAAAGCGATCAAGACATAAAATAATGTCATGATCAATACTTCAAGAAGAATATCTATACAAAGATCGACTTTCATGGAGGTTAAATAATCCAGAGAGGTCTGTATCATCTTATGTTCGAGAATATGCTAATCCAGCCCTCGAATCACGGAGAACAATTCGGAGGAAGAATCAAGGGTTAAATAGAGTTGTAACCCGCAATGTTTATCAATAAATCACATTTTTCTTTTGTGGTTGCAGTTTCTTTTCCGTATGTTGAAAATTTATTGCAAACAGATACATTAACCAAAAGGTATGAATGGACCAAAAGTATAATGAATGTCAAAATTAAAAAATTTCAGATAGTATACATACAAATTTGGGTTAAAAACATATTATTTCATGAATTTTAAAACATGGATTCTTTAAATTATTAATAATTTAAGTATTTTGATGTTTTCTTAATTTTAATTGTTATGTTTTCTTAATTTAATTAGCTTTTCAAGTTACAAGATAGAACTGATTTCTCAACTATTTAAATTCAATAACCAATTATTTCGATACTTTCTTTTACCATTGAGTAATACAGTAATTGAACTTATTCGATCAAATAAATTTATATGAAATGGAAAAGTAGTAATAAGAAACATATTTTACCTTAAGTCTACGGGAACATTTTGTTAAATTTAATTCTACAACCAGAAGTGTGTGTATATATATATATATATATATATATATATATATATATATATATATATATATATATATATATATATGGTTACTTGGTCATATGAGACCAAGATATGAGTCCTGAAATGTGATAAAAATGGTTCCTTATATGGTGAAGGTGATTGGTATTTGGTTGTGGTGATCCTACGATAGTTACCAATGGAAAAATTAGTTGATAATGGTGGGTGTGTGGTGAAGGCTAGGGTGTCCTTTTACCACCAAAGCAACTATGGCCAGCCACAATAACACTACCACCATTATTATCGCCAACTATAATTTTCACCTCTAGTTGGGGGTGCTTATCGGGAACATAATTATGCTTAGCGGTTATCAGATTAAAATATAGTAATCTTCTAGCCATCCAATAAGACAACGAGCGGATTGGTATCTGATTAATGATTATCGGGTGGTTTAACCAAATAGAAATTTTTTGAACAATCCTAGTCTTGTGAATACTGAATACCAAACGACCAAACTGCATTGTTCATTGACTTTTATCATTTCAACTTACCATTCATAACCCTCAGTGCATTACCCAATGAAGACTTGTCATGGAGTACACAGAACAATCTATGGAACAATTTTTTTGAATACTCTTTAAGCTCGTTTGGTAGGAGGTATTAGAAAAAATAATGCAAGCATTAGCTCTATGCATTACTAATACCTTGTTTGATACATTTTATTAGTTATAAATCATACTTGGCATTATCATATGCATAAGTAATGCATAAAAAACCATGACATTAGTAATACCAAAGTTATTAATATATGCATTAGTATGATTAAAGACAAAATTATCCTTAAAATCCCTAAAAGCTAGAGAATATGGAGGGCATTTCTGCAAACAACTATTTTTCTTAACTGCAATGCATTATAATTTTAATACACCACTGTAAACATATAAATTTTATTGAATTTCAATCCATAAAATAATTTGGACCATATTAAATTTAAGACACTAGTCCAAACAAGTATTGTGACTAATAAATTGGGTTAATATAAATGTGTTGGGCTAGTCCATTTAAATTAGACTACACATTAAATGATAAGTCCACTTCATTATCCCAAGGTCCAAATGAATATTAGCCCATATTATAGCCTAGGTTCATGCCACGTATCAAGTGATGTGGCAATCCAAGTCAAAAGAACGAGCCAACAAAATCATGCTATGTGTCAAATGATGTGACAATTCAAACCAAATAAATGAGCCAATGAAATCGTGCCACGTGTCAAGAAAGAGTGGCAATCCAAGTCTAATCAAAAACCAATAGAGTGGTGTATTTGAAGGTCATTGTGGAAAAGGACACCATCGAACCAGATCAATACCACGCAGGGCATGTGTATTTCTACCCATCATGGTTGGGCGATAGCATAGCAGGAATAGTCGAGCCAGAGGTCGGTCGAAGAAAAAGTCATAGATGAACTTGCTGAAGCACATGTGAAGTATAACAGACTGCGCAAAAGAGTTTACGAGTCCGAGGCTGAGCATTTGGAACAACACAAGATCGATATGGAGGCAATCAATGAATGGAGGGAAATGGCTACTGGGTCAACGGAAAGGCTGGAGTATCTGGAGCAGGGTTTAATAGAGTTAGAGTGGAAGATGAGGAAAAGAGTCATAGACTGCCAGAATGCCGAGGATAATGAAGGAGGACATCTAGCAAGGGTATACCTACTACTGGACATGCACGACCTGGGGAACTTGATCAATGGAGCCAAGAAAGCCAAACAGAAGGTCCCTCTAGGACCAAGTAGATTAGGTTTATTTGTTTTAGAATTACTTTTTGAATGTAACAAGGCAAACACCATTAATGACTTATTTATTTATTATCATTTTAGATTCGTCTCATTTATCACGTTAATGAAATGAGGCAATTATTGGCTTTAAATTTCTCCAAATCTACTTGTCTCTAGGCCAACCTCGGGCACAACGAGGCTCCCAAATTAAGACGCGAATTTACATTTCCGCAATATGTGTTTAAATACTGCAAATACTTTTCCAGAATTCTCACTGACTTGGCTACCTTTTTGTTTTTCTTTCTTTTTTATTATTCCCATTTCCCAAGGTTGGTTCATACATACTGGCATCATCGGCATATCACACCAGATCCAGAGGCCCTCCACCTCCTCCTCCTCCAAGTAATTCGAAAAGCAAAGGAAAAGCTAAGATAGACGATATGAGTGGTGTCAGGAGAGACGACGCTACACATGCTGAGAACGTGGAAACTTCCGATGGTCGGAGTACTCCAGCACCAAATGATTTGGTCTTACGGCTGGAACAGAAAATACTTGAATTGCAAGGGGAGCTCGTGCAGGTCTACAACTTGGAAAACCTCTCCCTCACCCTAAACGTCCCAGATATCAACCAACCAAACACCCAAAACCCAGTACCTCCTCAAAGCACACCAAACCAATGTCCATAAAATCCTCCCGCACCTCATCAATATGTAACACCTCCCCAAAATCCTAATCTTTTACCCATACATACACCCCCTCAACACCAGCATCTCCCGACTCAATATCCGCAAACCACTTATCACACTCCTCAGAATACCCCACAACCTATCCCCGATCCTCAAAATTCAACCAATGATCACCACTACACCCAAACCCTCGACATTCATCAAAACAATCCCATATATGTGGAAACCCTGTCCCACTCCACTCAACCAATCTTATATACACCAGAATCCGCCGAGAAGGACCTGCTCAATAAAAACATGGCCGAGGAGCTCACAAGCCGAGTCCAGGGTGTTGAAGAAGGTAAAGGAATTGAAGGTCTGAATTATGAGGACATGTGCATTCAGCCAGACGTGGAACTTTCGGGGGGTTACAAACCTCCTAAGTTCTAAATGTTTGATGGAACGGGCGACCCAAAGGTACATTTGAGAACCTACTGTGACAAGCTCGTAGGGGTTGGGAAGGACGAAAGGATTCACTTGAAGTTGTTCATGAGAAGCCTCAGTGGAGACACCCTATCTTGGTACATAAGTCAAAATCCCAAGAAATGGGCTAATTGGGTAAGCATGGCATCGAACTTCATGGATAGATTCAGATTCAATACAGAAAATGCACTGGATGTCTTCTACATACAGAATCTCAAGAAGAAGCCAACAGAGACTTTCTCCGAGCATGCTACTCGGTGGAGGTCAGAAGCAACAAAGGTCAGGCCGGCATTAGAAGAAGAACCGATGAACAAATTCTTTGTCAGAGCTCAAGATCCACAATATTATGTGAGGTTAATGGTCATTGTGAATCACAAGTTCTCCGACATCATCAAACTCGGAGAAAGGATTGAAGAAGGTATCAAAAGCGGAATGGTAACAAATTTTGAGGCACTGCAGGCCACGAACAAAACATTATAATCGGGAGGCATATCAAAGAAGAAGAAGTAGGGACAGTAATGGTAGACCAAGGTACAAAATCTCCATTCGTATACCAAACACCTCCACCCACATACCAACCTTCACCTCCCAAATATCCTCAACCCGCCACTGCCTACCACACCTATAACACCTAACCAACCTACTATCATTCACCTTCAGCTCGTCCAAACTATCAAAAACCCAGGCCCAATTTCGATCGCAAACCACCCAGATAATACACCCCTATTGCTGAACCCATCGACCAGTTATATGAAAGATTGAAGGCCGACGGATATGTCACCCCTATTCCCGCCGTTTCCATGGAAAACTCCTCCCAGTGGGTCAACCCAAACAAAATATATGCATACCATTCCGGCATGAAGGGACATACCATCGATGAATGCCGCACTCCGAAAGACAAGATTCAGACATTGATTGATACCAAAGTCATACAATCAAAGGAAGCCACGCCCAATGTACCCAACAACCCTCTCCCGGACCATAGATGTGAAGGAGTAAATGTCATAGAAACTGATGAAGAATGGGATCCTGAAGGGTCAATTGGGCTTATTCGGGAAGGCGATGACCCTAAGAAATCTGCAGCCACACTCACTCCTATTGTGGTATAGGTACAACCACCAGTCAAAGTTGAGATAGCCACATCAACTCCATTCAAAATCGAAGTGAAAACACCTGCAGCTACACCTGCTTCATTTGAAGTTGAAGTAACCACACCCTTCACTGTGACGGTAGCATCGACACTGCCCTTTAAATCCAATGTCGTACCTTGGGATTATGTTGCCGAAGCCAAGAGGAAAGGGAAGACAAAAATGGAAGACTCTGGTGATAGAAGGGATGACCAGAACTGGAAGAATCTATACACCTGAGAATTTGGGAGGAACAAGTAAGGAAGCCACTGCCAAATAACCCATAATTGAAACTGGTCCGGATGATCTTTGGAGGAAGATACAGGCAAGGGAATATTCTGTGGTAGACCATCTGAACAAAAGTCCCGCCCAGATATCCATCCTATAAATGTTGCAAAATTTTGAGGCGCATATGAATGCTCTGATGAAGGTGTTGAATGAATCGTACGTTCCCAACAATATCACCAGTGGGAAAATGGCCAACATGGTGGGGCAAGTGCTGGAGAGCCACAAGGTCACCTTTCACGAAGATGAGTTGCCGCCAGAGGGATTGAGCCATAACAGGGCACTGCACATCACAGTGCAATGCGAGGATAAGTTCATTGCCAGGGTTTTGATAGACGGAGGGTCCATCCTCAACATCTTTCCATCGACAACTCTAAAAAGGTTGGGCAAGGGTTTGCATGAAATACGAGCAGGGACTATGAATGTAAAGGCGTTCGATGGGTCGCAAAGAGCCACAATCGGGGAAACCAATTTATGCTTGCAGATGGGTCCCACTTGGTTCGATGTTGAATTTTAGGTGCTGGACATATCCGCCTCCTACAATTTGTTGTTAGGACGACCTTGGATATATGCCGCTGGGGCTGTTGCGTCCACTTTGCACTAGGCTGTGAAATTTGAATGGAATCATCAAGAAGTAATCATTCATGGAGATGGGAGCAATCCCATTTATACCAATCAAACTGTTCCGGTCGTGGAAAATAGAAGGAAGTTGGGCGGAGAGACTTATCACCGCATCGAGCGCGTCAATGCAATTGAGAAAGATAAATGGTGGAGCAGCAAAATAGAAAGCATACTGGCATGGTCGGGGTATGAACCCGGCAAAGGACTTGGGAAGAAACTCCAAGGCATTACCAAGCCAATACAACTGAAACGTCATGGTACAACTTTTGGGCTTGGATATCCGTATACCTGGCAAGAATATGATGATTGGTCGCCACCATGGCGTGGTCCATATTACCCTCTTGAGCAACCAGTGTCGCATTTGAGCCAATCCTTCCATCAGGCCGATACAATATGGGGATCCGAAGAAGAAGAAGCGTTGGCTAAGCTAAGGAATTTGTTTTTAGAAGATGATGATATGGATTGCTGTGTGATAGTTGAGGAGGAGGAGGAGGAAGGCCTTACCATTCAGACAGTGGAGAAGGGAGCATTTCTCAAAAACTGGACCGCTACATCATCAAGGGCCCGACGAGTCCCGGGGTAGCAAGGCTGCTAACATCGTTTATTTCTTGAGCATTTTGTTTTAAACAATATTTTTAGTATTTCATTTCAGAAAACATTATTTGAGTTACTGAAAATCGCTTTATTTGACATTTTTAATATTTACCAATGGCTTGATGTTTTATTATTACTATCTTTCTTTTATATCTTTCTCTCTACAACATTACTATTTCTTATGTTGATGAACCAACGACTGTGACATGTAATGAGATAACGCAACACAAGGACATAGGAGGAAATAGAAGAAGAGGATGTAATACCTAAGGAAATTATCAAAGAAGTTGAGAATTTTGAGAACAAGCTCAAGTCCAACCTGGACGAAACCGAGATAGTCAATTTGGGAGATTCTGAAACCATCAAAGAAACTCGCATAAGCTTCCACTTGTCACCGTCAGAGAAGGAAGAATACACTCATTTCCTGAAAGAATATGAGGATACTTTTGCATGGTCATACAACGATATCACAGGGTTGAGCACATCCATAGTAGCTCATAAGCTACATACAAATCCAATGTGTCTGCTAGTGAAGCAGAAACTCAGAAAGTTCAAACCGGACATGAGCCTGAAAATCAAGGAGGAAGTCATCAAGCAGATCAAAGCCAAGGTCCTCGGGGTAATTGAGTACCCAAATTGGTTAGCTAACATTGTACCGGTTCCAAAGAAAGATGGAAAAGTCAGGGTGTGTGTCGACTATCGGGGATCTAAATAGAGCAAGTCCCAAGGATGATTTCCCACTATCAAATATACACATTCTGATTGATAATTGCACCAAGCATGAACTCCAATCCTTTGTAGATTGCTTCGCGGGTTATCATCAGACCTGGATGGACAAAGAAGACGCAGAGAAAACAGCCTTCATTACACCATGTGGGGTGTATTGCTACAAAATAATGTCGTTCGGTCTGAAGAATGCTGGGGCCACATACATGAAGACCATGACAACTATCTTCCATGATATGATACATAAGGAAATAGAGGTGTATGTTGACGACGTCATCATCAAATCCAAGAAGGCCACAAATCACATAGCAGATTTGAGGAAATTCTTTGATCGGCTGCGGAAGTACAATCTAAAGCTAAATCCCGCAAAATGTGCATTCGGGGTTCCTGTCGAAAAATTGTTGGGATTCATCGTCAGCCGCCGAGATATAGAGTTGGCCCCGTCAAAGATTAAATCTATCCAGGAACTACCACCGCCAAAGAATAAGAAGGACGTGATGAGTGTCTTGGGATGCCTCAATTACATCAGTCGCTTCATAGCACATTCTACAGTGATATGTGAGCCAATTTTCAAAATGTTGAAGAAGGATGCCGCAACCAAGTGGACCGAGGATTTTCAAAAGGCTTTTGACAAGATCAAGGAATACCTATCCACACCACCAGTCCTAGTCCCGCCAGAACCTGGTAGACCATTACTACTCTACCTTACAATGTTAGATGGAGCTTTCAGTTGTGTTTTAGGACAACATGAAGAGATGGGAAGAAAGGAGCAAGCCATATATTACTTGTATAAGAAGTTCCCACCATATCAAACACGACATTCTTTGTTGGAACACACTTGCTATGCTCTAACCTGGACATCTAAGAAATTGAGGCACTATTTTTGTGCCTATACTACATACCTCATATCGAGGATGGATCCCCTGAAGTACATCTTTCAGAAGCCTATGTCTACCGGGAAGCTGTCCAAGTGGAAAATATTGCTGAGTGAATTCGACATCATCTATGTAACTCAGAAGGCGGTTAAAGGACAAGCACTGGAAGATCATCTTGCCAAAAATCCTGTAGGAGGAGAATACGAACCCCTAAAAATGTATTTTCCTGACGAAGAGGTATCATTCATAGGAGAGGACATTGTTGAAGCCTACGACGGTTGGAGAATGTTTTTCGACGGAGCTGCAAATTTCAAAGGAGCCGATATCGAGGCCGTCTTAGTATCAAAAACCCCGGTCAGCATTATCTGATGTCTGCAAAACTCAGGTTCCCATGCACCAATAATATGGCGGAATATGAAGCTTGCATATTAGGGATCAACCTGGCCGTTGACGTGAATATTCAGGAACTGCTGGTGATCGGTGATTCAGACCTGCTGGTACATCAGGTACAAGGAGAGTGGGCTACCAAAAATACCAAAATAATACCGTATCTACATCATGTACAAGAGATGAAGAAGAGGTTCACGAAGATATAGTTCATACATGTCCCCAGAATTCAGAATGAATTTGCAGATGCACTGGCCACCTTGTCATCAATGATACAACATCCGGACAAGAATTTCATCGACCCCATTCCGGTGAGAATCCATAATCAGCCAGCATACTGTGTTCATGTCGAAGAGGAAGCAGATGGAAATCCATGGTTCCACGACATCAAGGAATATTTGGTGAAGGGAGAATACCTGGAGCATGCAAACCATACTAAAAAATGTACACTTAGGAGACTGTCCAATCACTTATTCCAAAGCAGAGGAATTCTGTACAGAAGAACTCTTGATCTGGGTCTGTTAAGGTGTGTTGACGCCAAAGACTCTTCCGACTTTCTCAAAGAAATACATGCCTGAACTTGTGGCCCACATATGAACGACTTTGTCTTAGCTAAGAAGATACTCAGGGCCGGATACTTTTGGATGACTATGGAAACAGACTGCATCCGGTATGTCCAGAAATGCCACCAATGCCAGATACATGCAGATATGATACGAGTGCCGCCAAATGAACTCAATGCAACAAGTGCACCTTGGCCTTTTGCTGCCTGGGGAATGGATGTCATTAGTCCAATCGAATCCACTGCTTCGAATGGGCACAAGTTCATTTTATTGGCCATCGATTACTTCTCTAAATGGGTTGAAGCTGCATCGTACAAAGCTGTGACCAAGAAAGTCATCGCAGATTTTGTCAGAGATCAGATTGTTTGTCGATTTGGGATTCCAGAGTCCATCATCACTGACAATGCCTCAAATCTCAACAGTGATCTGATGAAAGCCATGTGTGAAACTTTCAAAATCAAGCACAAGAATTCCACAACATACATGTTTCAAATGAACGGAGCCGTAGAGGCCACCAACAAGAACATCAAGAAGATACTAAGAAAAATGGTAGAGAACCACAAGCAATGGCACGAGAAATTACCATTTACCTTACTAGGATACCGTACCAGAGTCTGCACATCGACCAGAGAAACTCCCTATTTGTTAGTTTATGGTACCGAAGCCGTCATTCCCCCCGAGGTAGAAATTCCTTCTCTGAGGATCATACAAGAAGTAGAACTCAGTGAAGCAGAATGGATAAGGAGCCGCTATGAGCAGTTAGCCCTCATAGATAGAAAAAGGATAAATGCAGTGTGTCATGGTCAACTTTATCAGAATAAAATGTCCAGAGCATTCAACAAAAGGGTCAAACCAAGACAGTTCATACCGGGGCAGCTGGTGCTGAAACGGATCTTTCCACATCAAGATGAAGCCAAAGGAAAATTTTCACCCAACTGGCAAGGTCCTTAGATGGTTCACAGAGGATTAACAGGAGGAGCGCTCATACTCGCAGAAATGGATGGAGAAATCTGGCCAAAGCCTATCAATTTAGATGCAGTCAAAAGATACTATGTGTAAACTATTCATGTGATGTAAATTGAACTACGCTTGACCTGATTCCTGTTTAAGAGGGGATACGTAGGCAGCCCTGTGGGTTCGGTCACAATTAAATAAAATTTCCATTTCCCCCCACAATCAGAAACTGGGGCAGAATTTTGAGGAGGACCCTCAAAATACCGAAGCAAGTTCAACCAGGAGCAGCATACAGAATAGCAGAAGGTCACTTAGTTAACTGGGGAAGAATTTTGAGGAGGACCCTCAAAATTCTATGGCAAGGGAGGTCACAATGTCTCTAATAATATTGCGGTTACTGGTTCATCTAACTGATTTCTAAATTGCATATTACTATGTCTTTGAAAACTATACACGCATGCTTTTGAAAAGGACTTTACTTTTTAGCCGATGCTACCCACGGTGACTTAAACAGGACCTTCGGGCAAAGTGGAGTAGAGCAAGCAGACAAAGAAACGAACCAACCTCCCCTACAAAACTCACGAATTTTCTTTGGGTGCAGGAAAGGTCATCATCATAGGCGTCAACAACATAACTGCTATACACAAGACACATTGTCAGCTAAGAATACTTCACTTTTACTCTTACATTTGCATAAGGTTAAGCATTTCCTTCTCCTTTCATGAGGCTAAGCCCTGCCTCCCCATTTTGCATAAGGCTAAACATTGCCTTCTCTTTGCATGAGACTAAGCCTTGTCTCAATTCCTGCATGAGGCTAAGCCCTGCCTCCCCATTTTGCATAAGGCTAAGCATTTCCTTCTCCTCGCATGAGACTAAGCCCTGTCTCAATCCTTGCATGAGGCTAAGCCATGCCTCCCTATTTTGTATAAGGCTAAGCACTGCTTTCTCTTTTCATGAGACTAATCCCTGTCTCAATCCTGCATGAGGCTAAGCCCTGCCTCCCTATTTTGCATAAGGCTAAGCATTTCCTTCTCCTTGCATGAGACTAAGCCCTGTCTCAATTCTCGCATGAGACTAAGCCCTGTCTCAATCCTTGCATGAGGTTAAGCCCTGGCTCCCTATTTGCATAAATCTAAGCAATGCCTTCTCTTTGCATGAGACTAAGCCCTGTCTCAATCCTTGAATGAGGCTAAGCCCTGCCTCCCTATTTTGCATAAGGCTAAGCACTGCCTTCTCTTTACATGAAACTAAGCACTGTCCCGAATCTTGCAGGAGACTAAGCATTGTCTCTCTTTGCATAAACACAGATATTGCTCTATCCTAAGCCTTGCGTTATTCTCTTCTCTCAGGCTAAGCTCTGCCCTTAACTTTATGCAAGACTAAGCTCTGTCTTGTTATCACCTTTAGCATCATGTCTCTTTCCCCCTTTATGGGCTGAAATATAGCCAACTTGTCCGAAGGCATCATAGTCTGAAGGCATTATCCTCATAGGCCGAAGAAATCATGCCATGACCTGAGGATCTCTCAAAGCTTGCACATCATTATTCAAAGACATCATGGTTCGGAGGCACCATTCTCATGGCCCGAGAACATCATTTCATGGCCTGCGAATCTCTTACCATACAATTCATGGCCCAAGCATCATGGTCTAAGGACTTCATCCTCACCGTCCAAAGACAGTTTTCATAGTCCAAAGGGAACTTGCATCATGTCTAAGTTTACGTAATAATTTATGCGTATGTGCTTGCAGTGTATTTTTGTAAATTTGCAGATGGTCAAAAGAGTAACCGTTATCCCAACAAGAGCAATCCCGCTCCAGTTCCCATCCACATCCTTCAAAGTACCCCAAACATAACCATTCACCATCCATTACCCAGTCTCATTTACCCATCACCGTTTCAAACTCCAATTAGCCCTACTTGGAACATTTTGTCCGTTCTTGCAACAACTCCATTGGTTTACTCCATCATTGAATCCAGAACTACACACGACCTGATTCCTGTAAAATCAGGGATATGTAGGCATCTCAAAAACCAAAGTGCAACCTATATCTTTCAAATCACCCTATTCGGTCAAATTGGTCATCATGTCTTTACCCGACAACTCTTCCATCCTTGCCGGGTAAAGAGGGGCAGCTGTTGATACCCATTTTTTCTTCATATTTCTCAAAATATATATATATATATATATACCTTCAAAATAGTGCATAATCATCATCAAGTATTTTTCCATAATTTTCTATAATTTTTAAAGGGTTTTAATCAATTTATTCCTGCATTTTTACTATATAATAATTATTAATTGCATCACAAGTAATTACATAATGATTTGTTATTTAATTTTCATAATCTATATCCATATTAAACTTTAAATATTTTTGATATATTTATTATAATTATATTTGCATCCTAAAGCTAAAATTGTATATTTTGCAATAATAGCCCATATATATATGCATAATTACATTATTTATACATAAAACGACTTTTTATATTTATAATGTTGAGTAATTATTTTAAATCATTTTCATGCATAAATGACATTTTTTACTATTAATTATTTTTGTATAAATTATTTTACTCATTTAACTGGGTATTTAAAATCTAGCCCTTTTTCTTAATTAATTTCGGACCTAACCCAATTACCCTAGCCCAATACCCTAATAGCCAATACCCAAATACCCATTAACCCAATCCATGTACCCATTTAAAACCTGACCCAACACCTTTAAATCAGGACCGTTGATTTCTAAAATCAATGGTCCACAATCATCCCACCCCTTTAACTAACCTAACCCACCTAAACCCTAATCACTTCCACCGACCCGCCGTCACCAAACACTCTCATCTTCCTCCCCCTCTCTTCTGAAACCTTAGCACCGCAATCCCCATCTCCCCTTTTGATTCCAACCCAGAAATGGAATCACTCGGTGATTCCTTACCTTATCTCGCCCTCTTTCCTCACCGGCTACCCATTTTTGGTGTTACCTAATTTGCTTGCCTCAAATGGCAAGAAGATCCTGTAGAGATCGAACCCAGGCTGGTTCAAATCTCTAACCAACTGATTGTTTGCATCTATATTCATCAGCTTTTCTGTGTAAGTACGAATATCTTTCGTATCTTTCACTGATTCTTACTTAACCATACGGTTAGGGTTTTCAGATCTTTCCGATTCAAACCAAACTGGTTTTAACCTTTTTTTTATTTATGTTATTCCATATATTTTTTGTTAAATCCTTTTACTTACCTAATTTAGGGTTTCAAATCTTCTTAATCGAACCAGAACTGGTTCGGTTCTATGAATAACCCCTGCCTATGTTCACTTTAACAAAATATTTGATTCTTTACTTATTTTTTTATCGATTTTATCGCTTACCTAAAATTAGAGTTTCGAACTTTTTATTTTAGGGCCATATCTGTTTGATTATGTGTTCTGTGAATATGTTCCCGTCTATGTTCATCCTATAAAGCATGTGACTCTTGCCTTTTATATCTGCTGATTTTATGGTTTTACCTAAAATAGGGTTTGAAATCTTTTACTGAGATTTTTACTCTCTCCTTTCTCGTATGGTACTGATATTTTCCTTATTCTGTTCGATTTACCTTGTTCTCATTATTTCTTTACCTTATTTTGCCCGGCATTTGACTTTTGATTGATTTTTATATGATGCTTTCCTTATTTTGAGTGGTACTCGCCTGATTACTCGCTATTACACCTGTTAATTGACTGAACTCTGACTTAAATTAGTTCTGAGTTTAACGCCTTTCCTTATTTGTGTATGTTTGATTTCTTCCCTTATCTGTCTGCCTAATAGAATATTATTTAAACCCTTTCCTCTCTTCCCTTTAAAGAGGACTCGAACTCTCATAATCTCACTAACACTTAGTTCTTTTACTCTGATTCTGTGCTCATTATTTCTGGTCTTGGTCGGCTGAAAGCCAAGGCGAAGTGATTCTGGAACTTAACTGTTGTTGCATATTTACTTGCTTTCTTGCTTAACTGGTAAGCCCTAATCCTTTGTCGTTTCATTCTCCATGTTTTCATAATCAATGTTACTTGAATAACATGTCTTGAACCTTACTTTGAGCATGATTCTACCTTTTATGCTCCTATGACTCTCTTCTAATCTTATGATTAATACTGTTAGTTTAAGATTAGCTATTTTTGAATAATATGAATCCCCCTACAAGCTAGCTTAATATTTAACTTGTTTCATGCACTATTTGTTGATCTTGCACCTATTATGGACTTAGCATCTTTGTGATACCATTAACTTGAAATTGGTTCGTTAATCCTAACCTCACAGATTTCTAAGGTTACTTAATGTGTCATGCCCAACTTGTTCAACCAAACTGTTTGCCTTAACATGCTCTGTGATTAAGCAATGGTTGTCCTAAAGGTCAGCATGCTAACTTAGTATAATTAGGTCACTTTGAAGCTATGTACTTTCCAAACTTTGCTATTTTTTGAATGTAATTCTGTGTTCTAAACCTTGTTTCTTCTAAAATCAAACTGTTTTGAAATCTGCCCCTACTTCCTTTTTATATGATGATTTTTAAAAACCTCCACTCTTAGTCCCTTAGGTTCTCAACCACCCCTGTGTGAGCACGGTTCAGGGTCCACATGAGACTCCTGTGAACTCTGACACACTGGAAATTGGTTCCCAATCTCTTGTGAGCTATCTTCTGAATGTGTGGTTCTGGTGTGAGCATTGCCCTGGGTCCCTGAGGCCCTTGGGGACTTTGACACATCAGAAAACTGGTTCTAATGTGCTATGTGTGAATCACTATGTTGTGCCTCAAAAGTTGTTATGGTTGAAAGGCCTGGTTCCCAGGTTTATTTGGGCCTAATGAAGGCTCCCTATAGTATATCTTATTACTATTGTATAATTCATTTGCTATTATGGTCTGTAATAACTTTGTAATAAACAGATTCTGGGGATATTTAGTAAAGTTGGGGGGTTTTCTTATTTCCTTTTGTTAAACTGGATATGAATCCTGCCTATAGGTTTCAGCTATGCTGTTAATTCTGTTCATTTGGTAAAAACTGTATGAGTTCTATATTTATGCTTAGAAATCCTGCCTATAGGACTTTTGTTGATGGTATTAATTCTGAGTTCTATATTTGCATCATTAGAGATCCTGCCTATAGGGTTGATATTATAATGGCATTAGAAATCCTGCTCATAGGATCTATCAATATGTCTAACAGACGTTCATTAGCAATCATGCCTATAGGACTAAAATCAGTTTCAACCCTAGAAATCATGCCTATACAACAACAACAACAAACCCAGTTTGATCCCAGCATGTGGGTTCTGGGGAGGGTAGTATGTACGCAGACCTTACCCCTACCTAATGCAGGTAGTGAGACTGTTTCTAATAGACCCTCGGCTCTGGAAGGGAAAGAAGAAGAAGAGGGAAGCAAGGAAGGAAGAAATATAGAAGAAAAAAATATAAACATTATCCAATAATAGCAACACGGAATACAATACTTGAGGCGAACAAAACCACATACCATAATAATAATCAAAGAATAAGAAGGGAAATACATGCTACTAAGCCTATCGATGAGCACTATAAACTATCTACTAACCCTCTACCTTAATCCTCGACCTCCACACCCTCCTATCAAGTGTCATGTCCTCAGTGAGCTGAAGCAGCGCCATGTCCTGCCTAATCACTTCTCCCCAATATTTCTTAGACCTACCTCTACCCCTTCTCAAACTCTCCATGGCCAACTTCTCACACCTCCTGACAGGGGCATCAATGATTCTTCTCCTAACATGTCCTAGAAATCATGCCTATAGGATTAAAAAAATCAATTCAGATGATAGATGTCATGCCTATAGGATCAAAATCAATTCAGATAATTAGAAAGCATGCATATAGGACTAAAATCAGTGCTAGACCTAGAAATCATGTCTATAGGTGTGTAACCATTAAACTTGTAAAAGTCATGCCTATAGGATTACATTAATTGGTTATGAATTCAATCGCCGTTGTCAATCACTTAAGAAATATACCTGTAGGACTTAATAATAATTCTGGGTTTATATTTGTGATGTATTACTGCCTGAAGCGCCCAGATTATACTGAATAAAATCAGTAGGAAAACAACAGGTCTTAACACTCGCCTTAATAAAATTGCCTCTGCACTCTGTTTTCTCACATAGATATCATGCCTATTGGACTTTAAGGTTAATAAAGTTTGCTGATTCGATTGCGTGCATTTGCTGTTTTATATGTGGAGGTCAATATGAGCCTATATTTGATTTTTATCCGAAAGTCCTAATTGCTTTTGCTTGTCGCCTAGATTTTACATTTTTGAGCAACATAGGCTGGGTCTAGAACTATCCCAAATATAGGTCCTAATACCTCCAGGGCCATAGATAAGGAACGGGTAGTGTACGTATAGGGAACGAGCTAGAATCAACTAGAACGCTTAAGTAACAACATAAAGATAGTAATCGGGTAGTAAAGAGATGATAGTCCGTGTGCTAAGTACTATGAGTAACACCCCGACTTGAGGGAGTTACAAAGTATTGCACGGGGTGATCCTATAGGCTAAAAAATTTAGGACCCCCTTTTTTTATTCATGTTTTAAAATAAATCGAGTACTTTATTTGTCCAAATTGCTTTCTTCCCCTTAGACTAATTCACTTAATTTAAGTTCGTCTGGACCCACCATTGTGGACCTCGAGGGGTGCCTAACACCTTCCGTTCGAGGTAACTTGAGCCCTTACCCGATCTCTGGTGATGTAAACTGGTAATATGAGTTATCTGCTATAGGTACCCTAACGCACCTTAATCCGTTAGGTGATGACTCTCTCAATTCCAATTCCCTACCCTCTCAAAATAGGAGTTGTCCCAAAAATGTCGAAACCCAATTTCGCGAGAAAAAGGGGGTGTGACACGTACTGTCAAAGAGCTTGGAATACCGATGGATGAACTATGTGAAAGTCGTTTGATGATTCAAGGGTTCAATCGAGGGGTCAAAGAGGTATAGGGGCTATCAAATTAGAAATAAATATGGGAGATTTGCATTCGAGTGCATGGATGCACGTGATCGATGCAAAGACCTCATATAATATCTTGTTAGGAAGCCCATAGATACACGAGAACAAAGTGGTCTCGTCCACCTACCATAAATGCTTAAGATACTGTAAAGATGGGGTCGAAAAGAAGATAGTCACTAATGATAAGCCCTTTACCGAGGTTGAATCATACTTTGCCGGTGCGAAATTCTACTTAAAGAATTACGTCTCAAAGGAGGTTAAGGTTGATGATGTGATGTTGACCAAAAGTGTTGCAAAGAAGGTTGATGTCACAACTAGCAAGGAAAAAATTATGGTTGAAAAAGATCAGGTGCTTTATGATAGGAGCAAGATGAATGAGGCATCTTCAAGTAAGAAAGTGACTCTTGTTCTTAGCTATGTCCCAAAGGCAAGGAATGTTGAAAATCCTTCTTCTGAACTACAAGGTAGTGTGTTAGGAGACTTGAATATTCCTATCAAGGGATTGATGCAACTAAGTTGTCTACAAAGTTGCTTAAAGGGTTTGTCAAATCATCAAACCATAATTCGCTTCTAAATCTAGCACTTCCTGCAAAACGCACAGATAAGGGATTTGACCCAAACGCCTATAAGTTGTTAGAAAAAGATGGATATGATCCCAATGAACCATCCAAGTTGGGAAAGCTCCCGCCTGAAGCTTCAAATCCTACTCAAAGGGTGATAATGGAGAAAGGGTACCCACTGAAGTAATCACGTGAAGGATTGGGTTACAAACAACCCCCGCCCATCCGTATCTCCATTAAAAGGGCAAGTTGTAGCTACATTACTGCTAAAGAAGTGTTTGCGATGCTTAATAAGAACCCTTCTGTGTTTGATTGACTTACAAAACCACGGACCTCAGTCTTTGATAGGTTGGGACCACTGAAGAAGGAAAACAAGCATCATGGAAATTATAGAAGGATTGGAGCACCTATCTTCGCTAAAAAGGAGATTTTGTCCACAGACTGCCCAAGTCTGATTCCTTCTAGAATGAGGTGAGACACCAAACTTGTAGTTTCATGCGGAGAGGTCCTGAAAGCAAAGGCTCATACTACAGTCCACACTAAGGAACGGGAGGAAGATGAAGAAAGTGTGGGATCATCATACCATATCACCATTCATGATGAACAAAATGCTTCACCTTATACGGAAACCGAGGAAAAGTGCCTTGATATTCATGTATGTCATCATATATCTTTCAATGATGGTGATCCTCAAGAGGATGATGACGCAAAAGATGCACCACCTGAGCTTGAAGAAGGGGTGAAGACAACATTTGATGCACTGAAATAAGTCAATCTCGGAGTAGTTGAAGATCCAGTGCCCACATATGTAAGTGCCTCTCTAACTAGTGATGAAGAGAGCAAATATATTGATCTACTTAAGGAGTTAAAAGACGTATTTGCTTGGAGATACAAAGAAGTTCCAGGTTTAGACCCCAAGGTGGTTGTTCATCATCTTGCTGTCAAACGAGGAGCTCGTCCTGTGAAGTAAGCACAATGTCGCTTCAGACCTGAACTGGTTCCCTTGATTGAAATCGAAGTTAACAAGCTTATTGAGGCTAGTTTTGTTCGTGAAGTTAAATATCCTACATGGATTTCAAGCATCGTCCCTGTAAGAAAGAACAATGGTCAAATCCGAGTTTTTGTTAACTTTAGGGACCTAAATAACACTTGTCCTAAGGATGAATTTCCTCTTCCTATCCCTGAGCTCATGATTGATGCAACGACTGGGTACGAGGCGATGTCTTTCATGGATAGTTCATCATGATATAATCAAATTCGCATGGCACCGAATTATGAAGAACTTACTGCCTTTTGCACCCCTAAAGGTATATACTGCTACAAGGTAATGCCTTTTGGTTTGAAGAATGCTGGAGCTACATATCAACGTGCCATGCAAAATATTTTTGATGAATTGCTTCATAAAAACGTGGAGTGTTATGTTGACGACTTGGTGGTAAATTCAAGGAAGAAAGATGATCACTTGCAAGATTTGAGGATGGTATTTGAACGGCTTCGGAGATACCAACTCAGAATGAATCTGTTGAAGTGCGCATTTGGAGTTACTTCTGGTAAGTTCCTCGATTTCATTGCTCGACAACGAGGTATCAAAATTGATCAAGCTAAGTTGGATGCTATCTTGAAAATTCCCGAGCCTAAGGATATTCATGAATTAAAAAGCTTACAAGGTAAGTTAGAATATCTTAGAAGATTTATTTCGAATCTGGCTGGGAGATGCCAACCATTTAGTCGCCTCATGAAGAAAGAGGATCCTTTTGAATGGGACCAAGCTTGAAGAAATGATTTTGAAAGCATTAATTCTTATCTGATGAAACCTGCAGTACTGGCAGCCCCCATACTTGGAAATCCATTAATATTATACATTTCAGCACAGGAAAGGTCAGTAGGAGCGCTTGTGGCTCAAGGAAATAACGAAGGCAAAGAAAATGCGCTCTATTACCTGAGTAGGATGATGGCGCCAAATGAGCTCAAGTATTGACCTATTGAGAAGTTGTGTTTGGCACTTGTCTTCTCTATTAAGAAGCTGAAGCATTACTTCAAAGCTCAAGTTGTGCGACTCGTCTCAAGAGCGAATCCTATCAAGTTTGTCATGTCTAAACCCGTCCTAAGTGATCGATTAGTGAGGTGGTACCTCCAATTTTAATAATTTGAAATTTTGTATGTTCCTCAAAATCCAGTAAAAGGAAAAACATTAGCAGACTTCCTAGCTGACCATCCGATTCCAGATGATTGGGAGTTGTCTGATGAATTGCCTAATGAAGATGCAATGGTCATAGAAATTCAACCTCCTTGGAAGATGTATTTTGATGGCGCTGCAAATCGTGAAGGAGTTGGCACTGGAATAGTGTTTATCACTTCTCAAGGAGAAGTTTTGCAATATTCTTTCACTCCGACACAATGGTGCTCCAATAATGTTGCTGAATATCAAGCTCTCATACTTGGACTTGAAATGGCTGTAGATATCAAACAATTGCGACTACAAGTTTTTAGAGACTCTAAGTTAGTGATCAATCAGATTTTGGGTAGCTATGAGGTCAAGAAGCCAGAGTTGGTTCCATATCACAAATATGCTCAAAGATTGGTAAGTTGGCTTGGAGAGGTAACTATTCAACACGTGCCGAGAAAAGAAAATAAGAGAGCTGATGCATTAACGGCCTTAGATTCTACGTTATCTTTGCTTTATCAGACACAAGTCATTATTTTCCAAAGATGGGTAGTTCCTCCACCAAATGACTACGAGGAAGAAGAAAGCAAAGTTGATCATCTTGCTTCTATTCTTGAGGTTGAAATTGAAGATTGGCCACAATGATTAATCGATTATGATATTGACAGAAAATCCTCGAAGGAAGACAAAAATACGAAGGAGAGCCCCTCGTTTTCTTTATTACAAGAATACACTCTACAGACGATCATTTGATGGTGTGCTCTTACGTTGTTTGGGGACTGATGAATCCCTTCAAGCCTTACAAGAAGCACACTGTGGAGTATGTGGTGCACATCAATCTGGGACAAAACTTCATTTCCACATAAAAAGAATGGGGTATTATTGGCCAACCATGGTGAAGGATTGTTTAGATTACGCTCGAAGGTGTAAAGCTTGCCAGTTCCATGCTAACTTCATACATCAACCACCTGAAGTATTACACCCAAATGTTGCTTCATGGACATTTGATTCTTGGGGTTTGTATGTTGTTGGTCCATTGCCAAAATCTTCTGGTGGACATCTATACATTTTTGGCTGCAACTGATTACTTCTTGAAGTGAGCAGAAGTTGTTTCTCTTAAGGAAGTAAAGAAGAAAAGTGTAGCTAACTTCATCAGAATCAATATTATTTATCGATTTGGAATTCCTCGGTATATATTAACGGACAACAGTAATCCATTTGATAACAAGTTGATGAATAAAATATGTGATTTTTTTGGCTTCAAGCAACGCAATTCCTCTATGTATTATGCTATTGCCAATGGGCTTGCTGAAGTATTTAACAAGACATTTCTACAACTTGTTGAAAAAGGTTGTCTCTAAGTCTAAGAGAGATTGGCACGAGAGAATGGAAGAAGCATTTAACAAGACACCAACGCAAGCGAATCCTTATTCACTGGTTTATGGAGTTGAAACAGTCCTTCCACTTGAGTGCCAAATCCCATCGTTGCGGCTTTCCATTTAAGAAGGACTCACTGATGAAGAAAATGCTCGATTACGCCTTGAAGAATTGGAAGCTCTTGATGAAAAGAGGCTAGAAGCTCAACAAAGCCTTGAATGTTATCAAGCTCGCCTGTCTCGATCTTTTAACAAAAGGGTACGCCTTAGATATTTCCAAGTGGGTGACCAAGTTCTTGTGGTCAAAAGGCCTATTATTACCTCTTGTTGATCTGGGGGAAAATTCTCTACTAAGTGGGATGGACCATATATCGTACAAGAGGTATACTCAAGTGGCGCTTACAAGATAGTTGACTCAGAAGGTTTGCGGATTGGCCCCATCAACGGGAAATTCATGAAGATATACTATCCTTGAAGAAAAAAATACGCTCCTTAACGCATGAGCATAAACTGCATGTTACTCCTGGCCCGCAAGAGTATAAACTATGCACGGTCCAAAAAAAGTCCACTAGGTTGAAAACCTCGAAAGAGGTGGCCTAGGCAAAATTTAGGATACAAAAAAAAACAGTCACCCATTTCGAACTACAAAATGACTTGATCCTCTTCACCGAGATACGCAGGCAACTTAGAGTTTCATTCTAAGTTCAGTCATATGAGTTCAAAAAATACATATTACCCAATGCATTATTCAAATGAGGTATGATGGAATATAATTCACTTGATCGACACTTGAAAACTAGGTGTACATGTATTCTTTCGTTGAACCCTTTGTCTTGTTCTGATGGCTCAAAGGGGGTAAGTCCTCCATGTCAAATTGAGGTCTTTGATGGAATGATTGTAGTTTCTTTAATAAGAGTCTAGTATTCAAGCTGAAGTCTTCGATTTTAAGTCAAGTTGATTTTTCCAGGTCTGTTACATCATCAATTTGAAGTGTTCAAGCTGGATAGTTCTTAAAGTTAAAGTATTCAATCATGTCAAGTCTACAAATCCGTAAATCACTTTAAAAAAATCAAGAACAAAAGGGAACATTAATGAGAACGCGCAATATAAAGTGAAGCGAAAGAAGTTTTATTGCTGATAAGAATATCTACTAAACAATCAAATGCAAGAAGGAAGGGAAAAACAAATAAAGCAGTGTTTATAGCCTAATCTAATCACAACTTGTAGTTGGCCAAATCTTTGAGCATAGCTTCCAAGTATTTCTTTTTCTTCTCCAAATCGGCCAAGTCATTATCAGTCAACAAGGCAGTGCAACATGCGTCATACTCATTTCTAGTAGTTGAGGCTCCTAACTTGGCTTCTTCAACTTCTTTCTTAGCAACTTCTAAAAGGGCTTCTAAGTTCTTCTCTTTTTCACGGAGCTTCTCTATCTTCTCTTTCACTGTAACTAGGGACTGACGGATAGATGACACTTTAGTAACCTTCTCTTCTTCTTCAATCATGGAATTTGTAAGGTGTACCTCAACATCTGATATTGCAGCCTCTTCAACCTTCTTAGATAAAGCCGATCGTGTCTTGTTATATGAAGCAGTAAGCTCAAAAAGTGACTCTAATAGGTTTCTTAAAGGGGAAATATCCACATCTCCCCATCCATTGCCTCAAGGATCACTTTATTATTTTCTTCAAGCTCAGAGACATTATTTGCATTACTACCCTTCAGCTTACGCTGAATCGAAGTCCAAAGCTTCAAGATAAACTCCTTTCGAATATCCAAGACAACCTTTTTTCTATCAAAAACTGAAGCTGCAATTGTTGGTCGTTCATGCAAATCAGAGCCAATTTTGCCCTAATTTCATCATGAGAAATAGAAGTTGCCTCTTGATATTACATAGCTGTGGAAAATGATTTCTGCGGGTTCAGTCCTGCTACAAACTCACCACTATCTTGTGGCCTTACTCGTTGCAACGCTCCAATGTTATTAGCCTGCAAAAAATATAAAAAAAATGTAAAAATACTTCAGCAAAGTCATTTGGCCATGGCTAACAAAAATGAAAAGTTTATGTTTTCTTTTACCTTCTCGTTCCGAGCCGTTAGTGTTCTTGAAGGGCTATCAACCTTTGGATCTCTACAACTCCTTCGGGGTTTGACCTTTTCTTTTTCCAAAATTGATCTCCTTTACTTCTATCACTCTCCTCTTGGGATAGGCTCTTGTTAGAGGCATCAACGACTACCTCAAATGGAATGAGACTTTTGTCAACTGGAGTATGGATCTCTTCTCTTTGAATTTCTTTGTGTAGCATGGGTCCGTTGTCTGCGCACATCTCAACTACCTTATACTTTAAAGCAGGAAGCTTATCAATCACGAAGACATCCTCGTTGCGGTCTTGAAGGGTATTTGTGCTTGGCCCAAAATTATTCATAAAAAATTGTAAGTGGTCTTCAATAAGGCTTCCATGTGCCCTTGCCCACCAAGATCTATAGTTAGACGATGTAAAATTCTTCATGTTGGACCCAAAAGGAGGAAACACTGCCCTTGACTTAGATCTAGTCAACACACAAATTCGTGTAATTCTTAACCCTTCTTCTAATGAGGCCTCACGAAAATCTTGCTTTAAGCGACCAGGGGTGTCTTTAAAAAAACCAAATTGGCGGTTAAATTGATGAGGGTTGTAAGGTTCAATAATAAAGTTGACTCCCTCCCTCAAAGGAATATAATTCGAGCAAATACTCATAAAGAAATTTAACTCGAACTCATCTGCCTTGCTATCGTCATAGTAGTGGTAAGGATCAGATCTGCGGGGCATTGTCGAAGTCCAAATGATATTTTCTCCATTATGAATGCTCTTCCTTTCTTCTTATTTCCCAAAATATCTAGCAGCACCTTCACTAGAACATGCGGCCATGAGAGGAACAGCTGGCCCCTTTGCATACGGAAAATGAGTCTTAAAATAATGGGCTAACCAACCATACACATAATGAGCCGGAAAGCAAGTTTGAGCAGGATCAAGCAACAAGAACTTTGAAATCTCGTTCAAACCCTTATATATTCTGGCTAAGACCGGGACTGCAAGGTTGAATCTTCGTTTACAAGCAAGATGATACGCGATCTTAAAGGTCCCAGGACGAATGAAGTCACCGTCTTCTGAAGGGAGCTCAAAAATACATAACCAACCAGATAGAAAAGCAACCAAGTATGTCTCGTCTTTCTTGTCACCCATAACTCCTAGCTTATGTAATAAGGCTTCTTCAACAGTCGACCAATTAACTTCTTCCTCTATGACCCCGATATGATTTTGCGTCGATTTCAAACGAGCAGACTTCTTTTCTTTCCTTAAAGGAGGCTGAGTATACTTCATTGTCTTTCTGCACCAGAACTCTACCCATTTTTCACAGAAACCTTTGGATTGTTGCTACCTCCTTCTCGGAGCCGATGGAAGGCATCAAACAAATGTTCACAAGTCTAGGGAAGAAACCTTCTCCCCTTGTCGTACGTGCCTGTAAGCTCTTCAACATTTGGCACAACTTCCTCGTAAGGAGATCCTGTTATAGGCAGACCGTCGATCTTATACAAATCCCAAAGTGATATGGATAGTTCTCCAGCAGAGGTAAGCAATGTATTTGTAACAGGGCACCATGCCTCACAGAAAGCCTGCATAATATTTGTATTACGGTCATATGTGAAAAGTGAAGCATATATGGCGTCATAAATTCTTGAACCCTCCAGAGTCGAGCGACACCTACTTAAGACTTATTCTACCCATTCCCAATAGCCAGAGACGTAATGAAATTCACCGCCGAACGGCAAATCATTGCCCCAATAATTTTCCTTGTTAATAATTCGACGCCCCAGGCATGGTAAGGTACTCGCGACATTCCAAGCATGGTGATTAGTGGTGCAAAACATCCATGTCTTGGGAGGATGACTATTGTATTCGAGTGTCCAGTCTGCCAAATAAGGTGGGTCCCTCAAAGGTACCCATGAAGCTGCAACATATTGACCGGCTAGTGACCTATCAACTGGTAACCTTGTCTCCACCTTGCTTCCCTTATGGTCCGAAATAATTACGCATAGAAAATTAGAGGAAGAAAGTCTTGAGTCTTTGAAGTAAACCATGTTTAGACTGCAAAAGAGAGAAAAATATTTATTAGCACGTAACTTGGAAATATTTATTAGCACGTAACTTGGAAATATTTAAGAGAGAAAAATATTTATTAGCACGTAACTTGGAAATGTAATATTCAAGGCCTTAAATTCATAATATAATGTGTCATATCTCAATACTAATCCTACCAAGGATGAAAAAAGCAAAATCTTTGGATTGGACGGTGTAATGGTCTTTTCCCCAGATAAAGAAAGTCAAATTCTCAAATAAAAAGAAGTCTTTAGCTCAGACGGTGTAATGGTCTTCGCTTCAGACAAAAGTAAAATCTTTGGCTCAAATGGTGTAATGGTTTTTGCCTCAAATAAAGTAAAATCAAATATTCAAAAAGATATTTTTGGCTTGGACGGTGTAATGGTCTACGCCTCAGATAAAATGAAGTTAAATCTTCAAACAAGATAAAGTCTTTAGCTTAGACGGTGTAATGGTCTTCGGTTCAGACAAAATGAATCTTTGGCTCAGACGGTGTAATGGTCTTTGTCTCAGATAAAAGTAAATTCTTGGTGTAGACAATGTAATTGTCTTTGCCACAGATAAAGAAAGTTAAGTTTTCAAATAAAATGAAGTCTTTAGCTCAGACAGTGTAATGGTCTTCGCTTCAGACAATAAATCTTCGGCTTAGACGGTGTAATGATCTTTGCCTAAGATAAAATAAATATATGGCTCAGACGGTGTAATGGTATATGCCTCAGATAAAATGAAGTTAAATCTTCAAACAAGAATGAAGTCATTATCTTAGACGGTGTAATGGTCTTCACTTCAAATAAAATGAAGTCTTTAGCTCACACGGTGTTATGATCTTCGCTTCATACAAAATAAAACATCTTTGGCTCAGACGGAGTAAGGGTCTTCGCCTCAGATAAATTAAGTCAAATCCTCAAGCAAAATGAAGTCTTCAACTCAGATGGTGTAAGGGTCTTCGCTTTCAACAAAATAAAAAAATCTTTGGCTCAGACGGAGTAAGGGTCTTCGCCTCAAATAAAGTCAAGTCAAATTTTCAAATAAAATCTTTGGCTTAGATAGTGTAATGGTATTCGCTTTCGGATAAAGGTCAAATCTTCAAAAACGAAAAAAAAAGATCTTTGGTTTAGATGATATAATAGCCTCCGTCAAACAAAGTTAAAAGAAAAATATGCATTTACCAAGAAAAGAGACTACTGACAGTGACTAATCAACCTGGCAAAATAACCCTAGTGCCTAAAATATTAAAAGAGAAACAACATGATATATCTACTAACTTCCCAAAGGCCATCAAAAGTTGTGGATATTCAAAAACGACCATACGTTCATTTGTAACTTGTACACCAAAAAATGCAGGGAAGAATTCATAAATGATCCATGCAAGTTATCAATGCATATATTAAAGATTTTTTTTTTCTTTCGCAATAAATAAAGCCATGCAATGGTACAGAAGCAAAAGAAAGTAATGTTGTACTTCTACATATTTGAAAAAGACAAGAAACTGAAAATAAAGTTTGTGATAAAAGAACAAAGGCCAAGAATACATTCACGTGTGAATTTTCTTTCAAAATGGAAGTACTAAAAAAAAGTGACATGGACAAGAAAGTACTTGCCCTTCCCGAGTTTGCTAAAAGAGAGAAAACTAGTATCATGAATTTTGGAGATGGTTTCACCTCTTTATATAGAGTCAATGGTGTCAGTAATTATAGTGTCCTACTTAAAGATGGAAATTGTTTTGATAGGCCTAAATAATCCTACTCCCATCCAATCTCTAAAGGATGAATATCCTATCCCTATTAAAAAGAATTTTAAATTTGTTTATGATGAAATCGGGAAGTGCCAGGATAACAAATCAAGCTAAAGCTATCCCTAGGCAGTAGCGTGGATAAATACGGAAACAATCCTTAAGAGTGTTAAATTATAATGAATTACTCTTGTGAAAAACTCAATAAATAGTCAACAAAGTCATCTCCTTAATAAGGATGTAAGTATGTGAGGATCTGTTTTGGATGTCGACATCCTTAAAGAAAGGATATCACATTCCTTTCCAATTGAAATATAGGGAAATACGTGCTAAGGCAGCATGTCAAATGGATTATTATCTTATGTAATCTACTAATTATAATACAAACATGGGTGGCCTGCAACTATTTACGTATATCACCGAAAGGCCGTGTGAAGTCACGTACAAACAAAAAAAAAAGTGAAAGAGTGGTTCTCACGCATACTTCAAGACTAGTATTCAAAAAAATAAAAATATTTGATAAGTCTTGAAGTAGAGGCATTTGTAAACATATAAATTTTATTAGATTTCAATCCATAAAATAATTTGGACCATATTAAATTCAAGACATTAATCCAAACAAGTATTGTGGCTAATAAATTGGGTTAATTATATATGTGTTGGGCTAGTCCATTTAATTATACTACAAATTAAATGATAAGTCCATTTTATTAGCCCAAGGACCAAATGACTGTTAGCCCATCTTATAGCCCATGCTCATGCCACGTGTTAAGTGATGTGGAAATCCAAGTTAAAAGAATGAGCCAACAAAATCACGCCATGTGTCAAATGATGTGGCAATCCAAACAAAATAAATGAGCCAATGAAATCGTGCCACGTGTTAAGAAGGGGTGACAATCCAAATCAAATCAACAACCAATAGAGTGGTGCCAAGTGTCTAAATGGTATTGGTCAGTTCAAACGGACCAATCAAATCGCAGAGCCACACCACTCCCTACAACTATAAATAGAGGTCTTCATAAAACTAGAAGACACCAGAAGTGATAACAAGAAGCAAGCGAGAGCTCGTGGATCAAACACCGCGGATTTCTCTACAAGCTACAAGTTCAAGCACTCAAGCTACAAGTTCAAGATCAAGAATGAAGCCAAATAAATACCAAGGCGTTCAAGATCAAATTACTTGTTTGTGATCAAGCCCAAATTCAAGTTCAAGAAGGAGATACAAGATCAAGCTTTACAAGCCCTTGAATCAAATCAAAGTCAAGCTCATCAAGATAGTTTATATTCTTGAAGAATCAGAGGAACACCATAGACATTGTAACACTTTAATTATTTATCAAAATCAAATACTACATTTGTTATGCAATTTTCCAATGTTGATTATTTATTTTTCTTGACACGAAAATTTGTTGTTACAATCACATCAAACTGTAGATAAGAAATAATATCTCCATAACTAATGCTTGAATTACTAACCAATGCATTACTATTACACCTTATTCCGCACTATTCTTATACACCCTACCAAATGACCCCTTAATAAAAATATGGGCAGGCCCTTCTTCTGCTGGTGGCGGCGACAATAAAGACAAAGTTGTTTCTGATACAAAAAAACAAACTACTGTTATAGTCGTGGCACATTGGCAAACTCCCTACTATAATACCCAGCCTAATTACCCTGTTTATCAAGTTAGAGATTCTATGATCATCAACCTGGCTATTATATTGTATACGGTCAAAATCGGAGAACCCAATTTTGAGGTCTTAATCGAACACTGAGCTTGAGTTCGGGAAGCTCGAAGTAGGGATCATGTCTGGCTGAAACATGCACATCTCGGGGGAACGAATTGGAGGCCTGGCACGGTCCACCTCGAGGTAGTTCCATTTCGATGATACTCAATAAAGAGCGGGAATCTCTCAAAGGCACAACGATCAAGGCATAAATTTTGGATAAGATTTGTACGAATTAGTATTAATCCATACTAGGTTGTTATACATCTGTACCAATAGAATCCTTTACCCTAAAGGGAAATGTACCATATTAGGGTTTTCCTCTCCTATATAAAAGGGACTCAATCATTTGTAAAGATCATCTCACCACTGGCAAAAGAATATTCTATCTTACTTTATTCTTTTATTGTGCTCCTGAATTGTTCTTCAGCTTTATTGCTCTCACTTTATTGTTCTTACTTTATTATTCCTAACCCACCTCGAGGCATCTGCGGATATCGAGCTCGAGGTCCCTATTGCACTAGCAACACTGGTTTGGTTCATCAATTCTTCTCAATAATATTGCTTGTTCATTCACTAGTATTGGAATAGATCACGTATCTTTAAAACCACAAATCAATTTTAATTGTTACTCGTATTTCTCGAGGTAAACAGTTTGGAGACCACCGTGGGGCTAAAGATAATAGTGATTATTTCAGTGTTAATTTTCTAATAACACACATTATTCTTCACACTTTTTCTTGTCAAAGATTCTTTGATTTCAGGCTAAAATATGTCGAACTCAGCGAACGCACCAGTACATGGTAACGACGGCCTCAGATTCCATGGAGAAAATAATGCAACAACTTCAGGGACCGGTGTACCACCGCTCAACCCTAGGGTAGCGCCAGCACCTAACCCAGTCGATGTTGGTTCACACATTGCTTTGAATGTCGACTTGGGCACTGATGTTGAAGGTAATGTACGCGGAGAGGGACGAACCAAAATCCATAAGGCCGTGATGGCGCGGGATACCATTGTCAGGCAAGCCGATGATTAATATTTAAGTTAAATTCCCGTTTTAATATTTGGAAATCATTACATAATAACAACTGAATAAAAATCCGCTAAGCAAATTTGATAGATTAAACATCCATTTTGAAATATAAAAAAAAGCTTTCCAAACACATCCCAGAACCTGGTGTCACAAGTGCATGAGCGAACTTCTAGGAATTTGTACAAATACTACCATGCCTGTCCGAAATACAAGTTGGAAAAGGACTTTTAAAATAAAAATGAATACAACACGAGGGGAAGACTCTGCCGGCTGTGGGTCATCTCCGGGTGATGCAGCTCGTCTAAGTCTCCAAGTCAACCACAATGTTGTGAGGGTACCTGTGCAATAAAAATGCACATCAAGTATAGCATGAGTACGAAAACAACGTGTACTCAGTAAGTATCCCGCCTAACCTCAGAGAGGTAGTGACGAGAGGTCGAATTAGACACTTGCTAGAAGTCAATTTAATAAGAATAAAGGAAAACACTGAGCATGAATATCACAGAAGGTTTAACAAGTAATGATAGGAAACATCAACTACTTCTCACATTCCTTTTCCAACTTTAAAACCTTTATCATTTCAATTGCAAATCTCATAAAATCCAGGCCAGCAAGCAGTTCAAAGATCACAAGAAGTACGCAACAAATATCATGCGCAAACAATGCCGAGGGTCGAACGACGTGGACCAACAATAATAAACTGTGCACTGCCGAGGGTCGAACGGCTCGAACCATAGATGCATTTATCAGTCCCGCTCGCGAATCGATCATGCGATGCGGTTATACATAAATAAAGGGTTATCCTTCTCGCGAATCATACATGCGACTCATGCACCCATAGCTACACATATTCACACAATAAGTCCACATTTATCACGAAAGCAGTTACCCATGGAAGTGGTAAATTCTTCTTAAAGGATCACGAAAAAAATAGCATTTAAATCTTTATTTTGAAACTCATTTGCCAAGTTTAATAATATTCAATAATATATCCGTATCAAGAACACAATCAACTACGGAGGAATCAATTATCTTTCTAAACGATTAAGAAACGTACACTCTAGCCTTCTTAGGAAATAAATTACCAATTCAATAGCAGTATCAGTCTAATATTATTGGAAGGATCACACGTACAACACGTAAGGCATGCTAGTGGGTCCTAGACTACCCGGACATAAGAGTATTAGTAGCTACATACGGACTCCCGTCACCTCGTGCGTACGTAGCCCCCGTAAATAATATCATGTATTCATTAGTTTATCTATGGGGACAATTTCCTCTCACAAAGTTAGAAAGGAGACTTATCTCACTCCGAAATTCCATAACTGGTTTCCAAGCCCTTCTGACGACTCCAATGGATGCACAACGCCCCAAAACTATCCAAATAACGACAAAGCAATGAAATTATACTCTAACATTTGTTAAAAATTCAAATTATATAAATTCCCATCTCCGCTCAAGGAATTGACCAAAATGCCCTTGGGCCCACGTGCCCGGATTCCGAAATTTTTCGAAGATAAATTCTACCCATAGCTTTACTAACCCAAATATACAATTTGCTCTTATTTTCCTGCTCAAATTCATGGTAAAATTCAAAAATATAAATTTCTAGGTTTTCCTCCAAAAATCCCAATTTCCTACTAATTTCCATGTCTAAATCCATGTAAGATCACATACTTAACTCAAAAATAGGAAGAAATCACTTACCTAGTGTTGCTCGGTGAAAATTCCTCCTTGAGCTCTCCAAAATCGTCCAAACCAAATGAAAGAAATGAAATAAATGGGCCAAAACTCGTGTTTAAAACAATCTGCCCAGGCTTCATCGAGTTGTACCTTGCGTTGTGCAGGTTGTACATCCTATTATAATTTTCCTTTTCTGTATACCTTATGTTAAAACGTCCATAACTTCTTGTAGAAATATCCAATTGACAAACGGGTTGAAGATTTAGAAACTAGACTCGAAGATATTTAATTTGATAGGTTATACATCATATAAATCTTTATATATTCCATGATATGAGCTTCTAAAGTTGGCTCCATGCATAAGAAAATTATGTCAAAACTGCTCCAACACCCATATTAAATCGATCATAACTTTCTTATAAAATGTCCAAATCATGAATGGTTTAACTTTCTGGAAACTACATTTCAAGGGCTACAACCTTTATGTTTTGCAAATTTTCATATTCCTTATAGATTTTTATATATATGCTTCTAAAGTTAGCTCTTCGATGCATCAATTGCTGTCCAAAACAGATTTGCAGCAGAAATTTCAGCAGATATTTTGGCCCGAAATTCATTCCGTTAGCCTTCCGAAATCCACCCGAGGACCTCGGGAGCTTAAACAATTATATCTACATGTCCCAAAATATGATACGAACTCACTCGAGGTCTCAAATCACATCAAACAACGTCGAAATCATGAATCGCACTCCAATTCAAGCTTTATGAACTTTGAAATTTCAAACTTCTACATCCGATGCCAAAACCTATCAAATCACGTCCGATTGACCCCAAATTTTGCACACAATTCATATTCGACATTACGGACCTGCTCCAACTTTAGGAATTTGAATCCGACCCCGATATCAAAAAGTCAAACTCTCAGTCAAACTTCTTAAAAAACCTTCAAATTTCTATCTTTAGCCAAATGACTTCAAAATGACCTACGAACATCTGAATTCACTTCCGATCATGCTCCCAACTCCAGAATCACCATACAAAACTATTTCCAGACTCGGAATCCCAAACGGACATCTATAACACTAAAATGCCTTACATTCCAAATTTATGAAATTCTTCTAAAATGCTATCTTCCATAATATGCGCCGAAACGCTCCCGGGTTATCCAAAGTCCGATCCGAACATACGCTCAAGTCCCAAATCATCATACGAACCTGCTGGAACCTTCAAATCCTGATTCGGAGGTCGTTTACTCAAAATTCCAATCTTAGTTGATTCTTCCGACTTAAGGCTTCCAAATTGAGAATTTTCTTCCTAAATTGACTCCAAACTTCCTGAAATTCAATTCCGACCACACCTACAAGTCATAATACTTGAAATAAAGCTGCTCATGACCTCAAACTGCTAAACTATGCGCTAGAGATCAAAACGACCGGTCGGGTCGTTACAATCCCGATGCCCAAAGGACACAGACTCGAGGAGAAAGAGAAGTTAGTCTACAAGTGATTTTTGAAATGTTGCAAGCACAAAAGTTTGTTATCGCTCAGTTGCAAAGTTAGCAAAAGACTTTGAGCGTGGCAGGACCAGAAGTCACTCATCGTGCAGAACCAGCCCCGGAGAGGTCGAGCAACAACGGGTCGGTAGCTGACCCTTCCGTCATGAGAATGCTCGAAAAACTCACAAAGAGGATCGAGTCGGGAGAAAAACGGATTGGGGACAACAATAAAAATGTGGAAACATACAACTCGAGGCTCGACTAAATACCGGGAGCACCTCCGGTTTTGAAAGAACTGGACTCTAAGAAATTTGTGCAAAAACCTTTCCCCCGAGTGCGGCCCCGAAGCCTATTTCGAAGAAGTTTCGCATGCCCGATATTCCCAAATACAATGGAACAACTGATCCCAACGAGCACATCACCACATACACTTGTGGTATAAAGGGAAACGATTTGGAGGACGGCGAGATCGAGTCTGTTTTGCTAAAAATGTTTGGGGAAACTCTATCCAAAGGGGCTATGATTTGGTACCATAGCCTGCCCCCGAACTCTATTGATTCATTTTCCATGTTGGTGGATTCGTTTGTGAAGGCACATGCTGGTGCCATAAAGGTTGCAACAAGAAAGTCAGATGTATTCAAGTTTAAACAAAGGGACAACGAGATGTTGAGAGAGTTTGTGTTCCGGTTCCAAATGGAACAAATGGAATTTCCACCAGTCTCTGATGACTGGGCAGTACAAGCTTTCACTCAGAGGCTAAATGAGCGGAGCTCGATAGCATCGAGGCCGTTGAAATAAAACTTGATTGAGTACCCCGCCATCACTTGGGCGGATGTGCATAACAGATACCAATCGAAGATTAGGGTTGAAGATGACCAGTTGGGAGCCCCTTCGGGCTCAGTTTATCCAAACAGGTTAGCAACAAAAGATTCAAGAGAAGTAGACAGGGAACCAAGACCGAGTAAGGAGAGGTATCAGCCGTACATCGAAGATCGAAGGAAAAGGTTGAGGCGTAACGTACCTCTAAATGATCGAAGGGCAGATCGAGGTCAGAATTCTAGGGGACTCATGAGTAAGACCGGGTCCGACAGGTACTCAGGACCGGCAGAGGTACCCCGACTATCAGAATATAACTTTAGCGTCGATGCCTAGGGTATCGTCTTGGCCATTAGGAAAATCAGAGATACCAGATGGCCTAAACCCATACAAACTGATCCTTCTCATAGGAATCCCAACTTAATGTGAAAATATCATGGTACACATGGGCACAGGACCGAGGATTGCAGGCAAATAAGAGAAGAGGTAGCCTGATTGTTCAATGAGGGGCACCTTCGAGAATTTCTCAACGATAGGGCGAAAAACCACTTCAGAGAAAGAGACGCCATCAGGAAGAACAAACCAGAGGAGCCCCAACATGTTATTCACATGACCATCAGCGGAGTTGACGTCCCATAGGGACCTATATTCAAACGCACCAAAGTATCAATCACAAGGGAGAAGCGGACTCGGGACTACATGCCCGAAGACACCCTCACATTCAGTAAGGAAGACACCGAAGGCTTATCTCAGCCTCACAACGATGCACTAGTAATTTCTATTCTTTTAAATAAAGTTCATGTTAAACGTGTTCTTGTGGATCCAGGTAGCTCGGCAAATATAATCAGGTTGAGGGTCGTGGAGCAGCTCGGGCTGCTTGACCAAATCATACCAGCATCTAGAGCCTTGAATGAATTTAACATGGCCAGTGAAACAACAAAGGGGGAAATCATCCTCCCAGTGAACGTGGCTGGAACCATACAAGACACAAAGTTTCATGTCATCGAAGGTGACATGAGGTATAATGCTTTGCTTGGGAGGCCGTGGATCCACAACATGAGGGCAGTACCATCAACCCTCCATCAAATGATGAAGTTTCCAACAAAAGATGGTGTGAAAATGATATATGGGGAACAACATGCAGCTAAAGAGATGTTTGTTGTCCACGACGTGACACTAGTATCGATGCCATCTACATCGGAAAAGTCGAATGACAAGAACAAACAGGTAGCCAAATAGAAATTACAGTCTATCTCCTCGATTGAACCCGAGGAACAGGTGGTAGAGGACGAAGAGGAATATTTCCTTACCCCTCGAGCTTTCGTCGCCCCCGAGGAGTCTGATGCGACGAAGTCCACGGTCGAGGAACTCGAGCAGGTGATATTGATCGAGTATCTACCGGAACGAAAGGTATACCTGAGGATGGGGTTAATCCCCAAACTCAGGAAAAAAAATCATTCAATTCCTTATTGATAACATTAATTGCTTTGCTTGGTCCCACTTAGATATGACAGGAATCCCACCGAATATAACCACTCATCGACTAAGAGTTGATCCCAGATTTAAACCGGTGAAACAAAAGAGGAGGTCTCAGTCCGAGGTAAAGCACGCATTCGTCAAAGACGAGGTAACCAAACTCCTTAATATAGGGTCTATTAGGGAAGTTAAGTATCCCGAGTGGCTAGCTAATGTAGTAGTAGTCCCTAAAAAGGGAAACACGCTTAGAATGTGTATAGACTAGAAAGATTTGAAAAAAGCATGCCCTAAAGACTCTTTCCCATTTCCCAATATCGATCGATTGATCGATGCCACGGTCGTCCACGAGATCCTTACTTTTCTTGATGCTTATTCCGGGTACAATCAAATTCGAATGAACCCGTAGGATCAGGAAAATACTTCATTTATCACAAAGTTTGGTACATATTGCTATAACGTAATGCCCTACGGGCTAAAAAATGCAGGGGCTACATACCAACACTTAGTTAATAAAATGTTCGAACATCAAATAGGTAACACTATGGAAGTTTATATTGACAACATGCTAGTTAAGTTCCTGTGTGCAGAGGATCATTTGACTCATTTGCAAGCAATGTTCGACATCTTAAGAAAGTACAACATGAAACTCAACCCCAAGAAATGCGCTTTTGGAGTTGGCTCGGGCAAATTCTTAGGTTTCATGGTGTCGAACAGGGGGATCGAGACCAACTCCGACAAAATCAAAGCTATCGAGGAAATCACCAACGTAGATAATGTGAAAGCCGTACAAAGGCTAACTGGACGGATAGCTTCCCTCGGCCGGTTTATCTCGAGATCGTCGGATCGAAGTCATCATTTCGTTTCCCTACTCAAGAAGAAGAACGACTTCGCATGGACTCCGGAGTGTCAACGAGCCTTAGAAGAACTAAAACGGTATCTCTCAAGCCCACCCTTGCTTCATACTCCAAAGGAGGATGAAAAACTTTACTTGTATTTAGCTGTGTCCGAGGTAGCGGTAAGTGGCGTGTTGGTTCGAGAAGAACAAGGTACGCAATTTCCAACGTAAGTCAAACCCTAGGAGATGCTGAAACCAGGTAGCCGCATTTAGAAAAGTTATCATTTGCACTAATAAAGCGCATCTAGGAACTTAAGGCCATACTTTCAATGCCACCCTATATGTATATTAACTACATACCCACTTCAAAATATCTTGCATAAGCCTGAATTATCGGGCTGATTGGCTAAGTGGGCCATTGAACTTGGAGGGTATGATATCGAATATCAGCCCCGAACGACTATCAAGTCCCAAATTTTGGCTGACTTCGAGGCTGACTTTACGCCTGCCCTCGTGCCCGAAGTAGAAAAGGAACTCTAGTTAAAAACGGGTACATCTTCGAGGGTATGAAACCTCTTTACAGATGGTGCCTCGAATGTGAAAGGGTCGGGGCTCGGTGTAGTTTTAAAATCGCCTACAAGAAGCATCAATAGGAAATCTATCAAAACCTAGAAATTAAATAACAATGAGGCCGAGTATGAGGCCATGATTGCAGGTCTCGAACTGGCCAAGGGCCTAGAGCGGAGGTCATTGAGGCCAAGTGTGACTCCCTTTTGGTGAACAACTCCATTCGGTCCTATCCCCATGGTCATTCATGAAATGGGGGATGGACATCGTCGGCCCCCTACCAACGGTGCCAGGTAAAGCTAAATTTATTTTGTTTATGACTGACTACTTTTCAAAATGGGTAGAAGCGCATGCCTTCGAGAAAATAAGAGAAAAATAAGTCATTGACTTCATATGGGACCACATTGAATGTCGGTTCGGGATACCCCCCGAGATAGTATGCGACAATGGAAATAGTTCATCGGTAGCAAAGTGAAAAAATTCCTCGAAGACCATAAAATCAAAAGGATACTGTTGACGCCCTATCACCCGAGCGCAAATGGACAGGACGAGTCCACAAACAAAACTCTCCTTCAAAACCTGAAGAAGAGATTGAATGATGATAAAGGGAAATGGAGAGAAGTATTCCCCGAGGTGCTATGGGCATATCGAACAACGTCGAAGTCGAGCCCGGGGAAAACCCCATTTTCTTTGGTGTATGGGTCCGAAGTATTGATCCCGGTTGAGGTCGGGGAACCCAGCGTCAGGTTTCAGCATACTACCCAGGCTTGGAACCACGAGGCTATGAACACTAGCCTCGAATTGCTATATGAAAAACGTGAAGCTGCACTAGTTCGAATGGACGCAAAAAAGCAAATGATCGAGAGGTATTACAATAGAAGGGAAAACCTTCGCCATTTCGGAGTCGGGGACTTGGTCCTAAGGAAAGTCACCCTCAATACTCGAGACCCAAATGAAGAGAAATTAGGCCCCAATTGGTAAGGACTATACCGAGTCCTCGGAATCATAGGAAAAGGATCCTATAAAATTAGCACAATGGAAGGCGAACAACTACCAAACAACCGGAACATATCGCTACTGAAACAATACTATTGTTAAGGTATGACCTTCTCCCTTTTCTATTTTTCATTTATACTTAAGATTAACCCCTTGCAGACGTTCGATTGAAAACATCGGAGCACCCCTCAACTCGAAGATCTTGGGTTTTAAAGCATGCGTTGCACTCTTTTTCCCTTAGATCGGGTTTTATCCCAAATGGGTTTTATCAGCAAGGTTTTTAACAAGGCAACACTTATATGCTACCTAAGGGAAATTCAACAAGCATTCAAGGATTCTTTTCAATCAACCTCGAATACTGGGGGGCATCATCCTTGGAGGTTGCATTTTTGGAAAAAGCAATTCATGTCAAGAGGGCCTTGATAGGAAACCGATTTAATAAGCCAAACGGTCAGATGAACCGTGTCCCTATAGAGTAGTCGAGCCCCCGATGGCAAAAAATATACGCATGTATCAATTACTCAAAGAAGCACTGTTATTATATCAAAAAACTTTGTGTCTCAAAAGAAGTCTACTATTATACGAAACTTCATGCTTATAATTCTACAAGAAACGGCCAGAGGGCCAGAATGCAAACGCACCCCGATTACTCGGGGACTATCATCAACAGTCAACACATCGGATCACCGAGTACTCGAAGTTATAAGACCTCAAAGAGGCATACTCGAACTTATAAGACCTCAAAAAGGCATACTCGAACTTATAAGACCTCAAAAAGGCATACTCGAACTCATAAGACCTCAAAGAGGCATCCCCTCGATATAAAGGCCAAGGCCATCATACTCGGGGACTAAAGGCTACAACTATACAAAAAGACTACGGTCATATAAAAAGGCTATGACCGAATTCATGCGGTATAGAGACGTCCGACTTTCACCATAAAACTAAAGGCCTTCAACCACTTCAAAATACCGGTTAAATCAGGCTACCCTCGGCAAAAGCAAACGATAAAGGGCTTCGATAAAACCAGCCCTCGAGTAAATTGGAGGCTTCGATAATATCATCCTTTGAAAAAACCTCAAGAGGTATTCGATTATCGGTGCACAACGAATTACAGACGAGGTACCAATCAATCGAACCTTCGAAAAATCCAACAAGTACAAAGAACACATGCTAAGGCATACCAAAATTTTCACTAAGTCTTTAGCCGGAAAGAGGGAAAAATCATAGCCATTTCAGAGGCCGAATTGGCCCAACCTAAAAGAGCCCAAGGGACAACCTAAAGAGCCTAAGTGCTGGTATTTAAAAGCCTAAGGGCCAATATTTAGAGAGCTTAAAGGCCAAAGCACATCGTGCTCGAGACCTTACTTAGCCTTCACCCCGAGCTAGAGTCAAGCCAAAGAAAAAGCTCAGCTCGAAGATCGAACCTTAAGAGGTAACCTATTGTCGATCGTTGATCAAACAAAAAACTTAAGGGTATTATATTCTAAGACCAATAGGCGGACATCTACAACACAAAATTTTGTTTCACAAATAAAGACAAAACAAAATTTAACACGAAACGAATACGAAGCGAAAAAGTTATGTATATTCAAAAGATGATTCAAAGGTACATTTACAAGACCCCTACATAGGGCCCTTACACAAAAGAAATAAAACAAAAGAACCTAATCTACTTTCGAGGTCACTTGCTCGGAGGCAGTATCCACTGGAGCTACATCTTCGGTAGCCTCGTCTTCGGGGGCCTTCTCATCCTCCTCCTCGAGGAATTCGCCTTCGTCTCTCTCACTCTTGGAACCGCTGGCAGAATGCTCATCGGTGGAGAGCAATGCAACTGCCTCTTCTTACAGGGCCTTTACATTCTCAATTTCGGTGGAAAGGTCGAAGCCTTTAGCATGCACCTCCTCGAGAGTATTCCTTCGAGACTCCAGTTTAGCATGATTGATGGCACATGTTCACTTGAGCTCGGCTGCGACAGAGATCTCCTGAGCCCGAGCATTAGCAGCAGCAACATCAGTTCGATATGAGGACACGAATGCATCAACTTCAGACTTGACCTTAGCTAATTCAATGGCCGTCTCAGCGTGAAGCTCCTTAAACTTATGACTCTCCTCTTTTGCACTCTGAAGCTAGTGCTTGATCAAGGCCAGTTTTTCCCGAAGAGTATCCTTCTCAGAGGCCAGACGATCCATATTTTGCTTCCACGTGAAGGTTTCAGCCTCTTTGTTCTTAAGCTCCTCCCGAAGTTGCTCCACCAAATCGGCCTTCTGATGAAGCTGCAAAATTAAAGCATTAGACACCAAAACAAGTAGATACAAAGTAATCCCACAAAGGCTATATTACCTGTTCGACGAGCTCGACTCGCTCTTGGGAAGCCTCCTCCGAACTTGCTCGAAGATCATTGAGTTCCCCCTCTATTTTGGCATATAGAGCCTTGAGTTCGTCCATCTCTGACATGAGCTTCCTGAGCTCATCTTCACAACGGGCAAGCTCATCCTGAGAATTGGAAAAAGCTCATTCATAGAGCATCACGGCCTTATCACGAAGAAAGGGAGTCAGAAAGGCAAGAATCAAACACCAAATATAATTGTTAAGGCAAAGTTTACCTGCTTTCGAAGCTTCTCAGCCTCTTCGAAGATGAACGAGGCATCAAGGTCGGGGCCCTCTTTGATCCTGGCAAGGCATTCTCCGAAGATGTCATTCTTCTCATGGGATGTTCCCACATCAGGAGTCTTTATATCTTGGGCATCCCGTATTTGCCCGGCAGAGAACAACGGCCCTAGCGAAGATTCGACCACATCAATCACCCCGAATGGTTCAAGCGGAGCGTTCTCCCATCTTCGAGGCACCTCAGGGTTGGGATCTTCGGGTTCATTGATCAAATGCCCTATGGTATAAGGCACTTTCTTGTCACTGGTCACCTCGAGGACTTTTCTCGATCTCCTGTCAAAGACCTCCTCGGCATGAGACTGAACCATATCAGCAGCCCTCGGTTCAGCAGCCTTTGGAGCATCGGTGCTTCCTCTACTCCGAATCACTAAGGGTGATCATCATCTTCGCCCTCAGCATCATCTCCCTCTTCGTCCTCAGCACGAAGACGTTCAGCAGTTTCCAGAGTTAAGGCCACCGTATCGACCTTAGACTTTTGGACCTTGGTTTTCTTTGGCTTTGGAGAGTTCGCCGGCGGCCCCATCTTCCTTTTCTTGTCTTTGGCGGGTTTTGGGGTTTCTTCCTCACCAGTTGGGGGTGGACTCATCGAAACAACGTCTCCGAGGCCTGCACAAATGCAAAATTAAGTATTTTGCTTAAGAGATGCAAATAATGAAAGCTCACTGTGGTTTTTGGCCTCCCATCGGCCTTTGGCCAATTCGCGCCAGACGCGCTCGGCGTATGAGAAAGTGGAAACCAGTTGTCGAACCCAACCCAAGAGGTCCGCAACCGCACCTGGATACCAAACGGAGGCTGCATCATTAAAAGGGGGTTATTTCAAAAGAATACGGGAATATCAAAATAATGAAACACACTCGATAAGTTTGTAGTTACGCTTCATATTCCACTCCTCTGGGAACGACATCTTTTCAGCAGGAATCAGGTCGGAGGTCCTGACTCAAACGAAGCGGCTCATCCACCCTCGGTATTTATCTTCATCGATACTGGAGAAGAAAGACTTTGAGGATGGACGTTGCAACTTTATCAGGCCACCTCGTTAGAGCTGTATATCCTGATCAGATGGTCGAGGGTAAAAGACATTCCCTCGATGTTGCTCGAGAAGTACCTGATCAAGTGAACAATTCGCCAAAAGGAAAGGTAAATTTGGCTTAGCGTCACTTGGTACTGTCGACAGAAGTCGAGAATCACTGGATCTAGTAGAGGTAGAGAAGGATCTACGGGGCCTAAGGTGAATGGGTAGGTATACACACTTAGGTACCCCGCTTTGTAAGTGGTGATATCCTCTTCGGGTGAAGGGATCTCCACGTCCACCGTATCCGCCCAACGACAATCTGCCTTCACTTGTTCGAGTTCGGTTATCAAGCTGATATACCGAGACATAGGCTCGCAACGACCCGGGATCGAAGCAGGTCTGACAATTTTAAAATTGAAAGACGTATCACAAGGTCCGGGGGTACACTCTTCAATATGAGGAGGTACCGCTATTTTACTCTTAGATGTGCGAGAAGACGAAGAAGCCTTCTCTTTCTGTGGAACTGTTTTGGAAGTTTTTGTCATTACTACTGTGAATTTAGAGGAAAAAATAGAAAGCTGATGGTAAAATGGGCACAAGAAAGGTATGAACGAAGAGAGAAATAAGGAAAAAATAGGTTTGAATATGTGAGGAGAGTAAAGTTTGCAAAGAAATAAGTTGAAGTATTTATAGATGCCACTTGTGCATGTCGGGGAAGCTAAATGGTTGGCCAAAAGCCGCTTCTGATTGATGGCTTTTCGAAAACTGTGCAGACGTGACCTTTGCATGACCTTTCAGTCACGCCAACCGCTGACCTCACGAGTCTAATGTCACGGTTGGGGCATCGAAGAGTCATGAATCAAATCGTTTCTTATCTTTTCATTCTAAGAAACGCGGGGACTATGCGAATACAGTCGAAATCAGAGAACCCGATTTCGAGGTCTTAATCGAACACCGAGCTCGAGTTCGGGCAACTCGAAATAGGGATCAGGTCTGGCTGAAACATGGACACCTCGGGGGAACGAATCGGAGGCCTAGCACGGTCTACCTCGAGGTAGTGCCATTTCGATGATACTCAAGAAAGAGCGGAAATCTCTCAAAGGCACAAAGATCAAGGCGTAAATTTTGGATAAGATTTGTACGAATTAGTACAAATCCGTACTAGGTTGTTATACAGCTGTACCAATAGAACCCTTTACCCTAAAGAGAAATGTACCATATTAGGGTTTTCCCCTCATGTATAAAGGGGACCTCAATCATTTGTAAAGATCATCTCACCACTGGCAAGAGAATATTCTATCTTACTTTATTCTTTTATTGTGCTCCTGAATTGTTCCTCAGCTTTATTGCTCTCACTTTATTGTTCTCACTTTATTATTCCTAACCCACCTCGATGTTTCCGAGGATATCGAGCTCGGGGTCTCTATTGCACTAGAAATACTGGTTTGGTTCATAAATTCTTCTCAATTATATTTAATATTACTTATTTATTTACTAGTATTAAAATATATCACGTATCTTTATAACCACAAATTAATTGTTATTCGTATTTTTCGATGTAAACATCTATTATGTAAACACAAATGCGGATTATATTATCCTACTATAAATATGCAGTGTGTGTGTATTTGAGCTATTAGATCTGCACAATTGATGATGCCGAAATGTCACAGTTGAATAGCACTCGAATCTGAAACTCTTGAACACCCGAGAAAGATGTGGGGCTCACTTGTGAAGGCTAAATCTGCCGCTAAAACTTCAATGTAGGATCGTCTTTGCTATAACATTGAAAAGAAGCAAAAGATGTCCATATGAAAAGAAATTCTTAATTGGTTAACGGGGTAAGAAAATTGAATAATTCACCCCAAACTGTTTAATCGTTAATTATAAAATTTAAATTTATTCACCAATCATTATTCCGATAATTCGATACCAATAAACCATTTAACCATCCGTTCGGTTCGATTAACAGTTATGGTTCGATTTTGAACAACCCAACCTCTGGCCACCATCGTAAGACCACCACCATCCGCCTGCCAACCACAGCCACCATTAGTCACCAAAGTCACAACCATTATAAGCATACCACCACTAACTCCAATCACTAGGCTTTAAAGTGTGCTTCATTAAGCAAATAAATTTTATGACACCGTGTAAATTAAGATCTTCTCCAATATATTGTGATATGATATTTAATTATTACTACTATTTTATTTAAAATTAATTTTATTATTTTTTAAATAAAGATAAAATTTGCACTACTTAAAAAGCAAACAATTTAAGTTATTCAGTGTTCAGATACATAGTACAGATATGTATTAAAGCCAGGCATCTTCGTCTTAAATGAAGGAGCCTAATTTTCTTCTTACTAAGATTCTCTCATTTACTAAAATAAATTGGTTAATGTACAAGGCATAAGTAACCGAGAACATGTGAACATTTTTTGTGGTTAACCCACTTTGACCTTTTTTAGCATGATGACTACTAGAATTATTGACACCTTGCAGTCTTAGTAAAAGCACCATTTTGTATTTGCACCATGTTGTTTAGTCAAATCTTTCTATAACAACCTCGTTTGTTTCGAATAGTTTTGAATGTTATAGCGAATTGTTGTTATAAAGAAAATATATTATAACATAACATAAAAATTTATTCTGGAAAAAAACTTAACTTTTATAGCGAACTGTTGTTATATGGGAATACTGTTATAGAAAAGTCTGACTGTATCACTAAAAAATAAAATAAAAATATATAAAGATTGAGAATGGAAATTCCTTGTGGAAATTAAGGGGCGTTTGGCCAGAATTTTTTTTCAAAAAAAAAGATTACTTTTTTTCAAATTCAGTATTTGCCATCAAATTTTTAATTTTCACTTGAGAAAAAATTTCAGAATTTTTCGAAAATTTGAAAAACTTAAAAAATGTTATAAATAGAACTCTATTTAGAGTGAATGTCTATCTTTTTAAAGAGTTCTACTTTGTGGCTAAGTCATTTTTCCCCTATAAATAGAGAGGTCTTACCCCATTGTAAATCATCCCAAAATTCAATAAGAATTTCCTCTCTCTCTTTCTCTGTAATATTGTTCTTGTTCTTTTATTGTTTCATAACACGTTATCAGCACGAGATTCTACCGTCTCAAGAAGCTCTTTGAAAAGATTAAGGTATAACTTTTCTCCTCTCCTTTTCTTTTAATTATGACTGACATTATGAAAAGAAAGTTCGTTGCCCTTGAAATTTCGGGCAAGAACTATATGACATGGGTGTTGGATGCTGAAATCCATTTAGATGCAATGGGTCTTGGAGACGCCATTAAAGATAAAAATAAAGCATCTACCCAAGACTGTGCTAAGGCCTTGATTTTCTTGCGCCATCACCTTGATGAAGGGTTGAAAATAGAATATCTCACAGTCAAAGATCCACTTGTTTTGTGGAATGGCTTAAAAGAAAGATATGACAACTTAAAGTTGGTCACTCTTCCACAAGCACGATATGATTGGGCTCATCTGAGGCTCCAAGACTTTAAGTCTGTTTCTGAATATAATTCTGCAATGTTCAGAATTACTTCTAAATTGAAACTTTGTGGAGATACTATCACTGATTATGATATGCTTGAAAAAACGTTTACAACGTTTCATGCTTCCAATATGGTCTTGCAACAGCAATACCGAGAGAAATGTTTCAAGAAGTACTCAGAGTTGATTTCTCTTCTCCTTGTAGCTGAGTGAAATAATGACTTGCTCATGAGAAATCACGAAAATCGACCCACTGGGTCTACACCATTGCCTGAAGTGAATGAAGTGTATTCCCATTATGCCAAACGTGAGAAAGGTCGTGGCCCTATTAATGGCCGTGGTCGTGGCCGTGGCCGTGGTCGTGGACAAAGAAGAAATTTTCCTGGTATTAATCACCCCCCAAAGAAAAATAACCACCAAAAGTGGAAAGGGAAATATGAGAAGCCAAAGGCAAATGGTTCAGAGACTGAATGTTATCGTTGCGGTGGAAAAGGCCATTGGGCAAAAATTTGTCGTGTACCAAGACATTTGGTTGAGCTTTATCAAGCATCTCTAAAGAATAAAGGCCCTAAAGCTAATTTTGTCTATGAAAATGAATTTGCCATCACCCACTTAGATGTGGCAGACTTCTTTGAGCGCCCTGATGGAAAAATAGACCACTTGATTGGTGATGGATCTGTGGTTAAAGAAGATTGAGTAGTTTTGATTTTATTTTATTTTGCTTATTTGTATTAGTTAGTGAATAAACATCATGTAATTATAGTCCTTTACATGAGTAGTAGTCATTAGTATCAAGTAGTATTGATTTATGAATTAGTGCTAGTTCGTTTTGATTAAACATATTTTTAGTATTCGTTTTTAAACAATGTTTCAGTATGCTTAGTATTTAAGTATTAATATATTGCGACTGGTCCCGATCTCTCTTTTAATTTTGTTACATACGGTAAGATTTTGATTGATTGTCGTGATTGTCATAATATCAATTTATTAACTGACAATTGGTAATGGGTATGATAGTTGCTTCCCTGTGCAAAAAGTAGCTTTTCATTCGTTTTGAGTCT